>LNAC01000247.1:1226558-1308018 GCA_002007465.1 Ailurus styani
AGGGAGCCCGATGTGGGCCTCGATCCCAGGACCCTGAGATCATGACCTGAGCTGAAAGCAGAGGCTTTAACCCACTGAGCCACCCAGGCGCCCAGAGTCGTGCAGATATTAAAGGACGAAATAAACTTAAAACCATCCCTACTAGCAAACCCAAGGGAATCTAGGGGGAAAAAAACCCCTAAAATTTAACAAGTTCAGCAAGGTCACACCAGACAAAAATAAAAGGATTGCGGAGTAGCACAAAAATGAAGCTTCGGAAATCTGACTGAACTTCATCTTGAATGAGACAGTTCCCCCAGCAGCGGGGCTGGGACTCCGGGGGTCTTGGAAAGCCAAATTTGCTCCTCTCCTTCCCTGTGTGCCTACTATACTTCCTGTGAGATTTTGGATCCTTTAAGAAATGACTGCCCTGTGAATAAATGTAGTCGTAGAGTCTTTGCCCACACGATTCCACTATTATCATCCCAATTTTCCAGACAAGTAAACTGAGGCTCATGAAGAGGAGGCAGGTTGCCCAAGGTTACACCGCTACTAGGAATCAAAGTCAGGATTCTAACCCAGTTCTACTCCCGAATCTGTGCTCTTAATCATCTGACAGTTGGAGTCAGTCTTTGTTTTTCACAGATGTAAAAAGAAGTTTCAACTAAACTACAGGATCTCAGATCCCTGGGTTTTTTTTTTTTTTTTTTGAAACTTTAATGGGAAAAGACAAGATTACAAGATCTGCCTCATGAAGGCTCCCCTTCAAAAGAAAAATTATTAAAATATCAGAGTCTTCCCCTAGTCAAAAAGAAAAAATAGTAATAATAAATGCACTGTACCTCTGTGTCTTACCAAGAACATCGAATTTAGGAGTAAGACAGCTAGGAGGCCCTGTGGGGTCCTTAGTCCATCTTCGAATCACAAACAGGGAAAGAGGCCTAAGGAAGGGGGAGGTCATCCTGCATAGTTAATAAAGCCCCCCTCCTGGGGCACTGCCCTTCACGTGCACTCCAGAAGGTAAGCTGCCCCTAGACTTGCCGTTGTAGTCTTAAACAACAATTCCTGGAATCGTGTGTCCTAGGACTCTAAAAGCTCTTCCATATGTCGAGCTTAAATTCTGCTTCCCTCACACTCCCTCCCCATCAGTCCTGGTTTGACTCTCTGGAGACATATTCAGACATTCTTCAGACATTCCAATTTTAAAGCCAGGAAAATATTTGAGTTTGGGATATAAATTTAGCTGTCTTATGCCTCCCATGTGCTCATTTCCTCAGAACTTCTGCAACTTTAATTTATGCTGCATAATGACAGTTTGTGCTGTCTGCTTGTCTGTGGCCCCACTGAGGCTTTCCTTGTCTCAAGTGACCAGTGTAATGCAATCTGACCCAGTTGGCCTTTGAGCAAGGCAGGCGAGAAAATCTGTTCTTTCCAGTAGGTACAATATACACGTGGAGCCCCTAACAATACCTTCCAGTTGCAAAGTGAGCAAGGCTCTAGACTTCCAAAATGCAGGAGTCACTTGGGAGAGAGACAGATGATTATAGGGACTGACACTCTTTTGTACAAGCTCATTTTCCAGTGCCTTCCGCACTTGATCTGTGTAGAAAAAGTCTCATAAGGTATGTCAGGAAGTTGAAGTTTCTGCCTCAGTATGGGTACATGTATGGAGCTTTAGAGGTCTGCAATCATGCTCTAAAGGTACCTTGTTGGCATTCAAAGCAACCTCCCTACTTGAGCTTGGCCACAGAATCCAGAATCTCTGAGTGCAAGGGAATGAGGAAGGGAGCATCCACTTGAAACTTCCCACACAGCGCAGGATCTTTACCTACGAGATCTCCAGTAAGCATCCATAGCACACTGTGTTGGGGCGCCTGGGGGGCTCAGTCAGTTAAGTATCTGATTTCGTTCAGGTCCTGATCTCAGGGTCCTGGGATCAAGCCGCACGTGGGGCTCCCCGCTCAGTGGGTAATCTGCCAGCCCCACCTCCTCTCTCAGCATACAAGGGTTTGGACGGGGTAATGGGATCAAGGGAAGACTGTAGGGAGGTGACATATTTTACCTTCTCAACAGTTTCCCATTTTCCCCCTTCTTTTTTTGCCACATTTCCCAAAAGAACAGTCCCTCTTTCTACATCCACTTATTTCTTATCCTCTGGAAGCCTGGCTTCTGCTCCTACCTTTTTCCTCAAAACTGCTCTCAAAGTCCACCACCGAACTCCTGAATGCAAAACTCCGTTGTTTTCCTATTCCTCAACTTCACAGACCTGTCTGCTTAATGCCACTCTGACACTGCTGATGACGCCCTCTTTTTTGAATCTCTTCTTTTACATTTGGAAACACTGCCTAGTTTCACTTTTCCTTTCATCTCCTGGGCCACTTCCCTGTATTTACATTGTTTCCTCTTGTTCTCTAACGGCCAACTCAGTAACATTCTCTTCTCAGCCAGCACACCCAGTTTCTCCTTGGCTCCACAGATTCCTTCCATGCAGGTAAGAAAATTCCTACTCTGCAGCCCAGATCTCTTTGGAGCTTTATACTCATACCTACTGGACATTTTTACCTGGATGTCACACTGACATATCAAACTCAGCATGTCCAAAACCACACTCACCTGTGAAATCTGATTGTCCCACCATGTTACCTATCTCATTTCATAATACTAACAACATCCTGTGACTCAGGAAGAAAAGTTCAATCATCTGATTCTACTTCATTCACCTCTTTCATTGCTTCTGCTGTCAAGAAGAGCTGATTCTCCCTGTTCACTGTTTCTCACATCTGTCTCCTCCATTCTATTCTTCCTGCCACCACCTTAGCTTTTAAGATCTAAAGTATACTCCAAAAGCCTCACAAGTAGTCTTTCAGTCTCAAATCTCCTACCTGTAACTTTCAGAACTGTCATGGGTTATCACTTTGATCTTGTCATTCTTCTGCTCCAACATATTCTGTTCCCCCCTTGCACTGCTTAAGTGTCAGCAATTTTTTTTCTCTAAAGAGCCAGATAGCAAATAATTTTGGCCTTGTGGGCCATATGGCTTCTGTTGCAACTACTCAGCTATGCTGTTGTAGCATGAAAGCAGCCACAGACAATTCGTAAACAAATGAACCTCACAGAGTTCTAATAGAATTTTATTCATAAAGACAGGTAGTCAACTAGATGTGGTCCAAGGGCCACAGTTTGCCTACTCCTAGTCTAGACTGAATAAATTCACTTACCAGAAGTTTGGCATCAAAAGTCCACCATAAGTCTATAGCCCATTACTTACCAACATAAACCGTATTTTCTAAACAAGCTATAGGTATATTGTAGTTCTCTGAACATATTTTCTCAACCCCTTGCCTTTTTCTATGCTGCTTCCTCTACCTCAAATTCTCTGCCTTGCAGTCACTCTCTATTTCAACAGGCTTTGAAATGTGGGATGTTAGATGTGCTGTCTGTTTTCAAGGACCAGAAATCAAAGCACCTTAAGACACATCATTTGTGAAGTTCATAATCCAGGACTCTAGAGGGCGCTCACATTAAAACACAAAGTCAGCATTGCTGACGAGTCCAGAATATTTCACCTGATGATTTAGCCCATACCTCATGGAAATAAATGCCATACCCAGCAATAAGTTCCCCAATGTTGACACTGAGCCTACGGAAGGTAATGGGCAAAAGGGAGACATTTTGCCTTCAGGTGAAACGTGATGACTGTACAATCTTCTTTGTGTTGTGAATTCCTTTTTTTCCGCCTGCTTATGTTTCCAGTGTACTTTCTTTTACACATATTATTACTTATTCTAGAAATATCACAAATGTAGAGAAAATATGCAAACATGACTATGCATTATAAAAATGAAAAGTGACGACTTATTCTGTATAGACTTTCATGTATAATTTTACCTGATAAATTTTCATAATTATTACCTGTAAACAACAGCAGACTTACTTCCACAGGATTTCCAGAAGCTACTCACTGAATAAAAGATCCATTCAAGATACACTAATTCAAAATGATTTCCAGCTCACCATAATCTATTTATTTGGAGACCAAAAAACCATTACATCCACATTTGGCACACACCAGAAGTCCTCAAGTGGTCAAGTTCACAAAGTGTACTCAGCACTGGATTCTCTGAATGTTTATCTCTTTATCAAATTAGAAAGAACTGCCATAGCTCTTAATATCTAATTATCAATGAAAAGTTAAATATCACTATCAAGTATTACTTTGATTCTAACAATCACTTCTACCCCGAGGAAAGATACATGCCTTAGGACAATTCCATAGAACACAAAATAGATTCTTATTTTAAATATTTCAGTGGCTATTTTTAGGTCTGCATAACAAACACTAGAGTGGACCCAATTCTCTTAAAATGAACTAATTTAAAGATTTTATTTTTATTTATTTGAGAGAGAGAGAGACCACAAGCAGGGGGATCTGGAGAGGGAGAAGCAGACTGCCCACTGAACAGGGAGCCTGACGTGGGACTCGATCCCAGGACCCTGAGATCATGACCTGAGCTGAGAAGCAGATGCTTAACTGACTGAGCCATCCAGTCACTCCTTAAATTAAACTAAGGTAAATGGCACAAAAGGAAAATATGGTGTCTGTTAAATTGATTGAAATTATATAAAACCCAGGAGAACATCAGCAAGACTCTCTTTCTTGGGGTGGAGGGAAGAAAAAGGTGGAAAGAACATAGATATGGGATCTAAAGCCAAAACTATTATGAGCAAACTTTGGGAGAGAATGCAGGACTGTTCTGGCAGCAAGCCAGCACTGCTACCTGGAGGTTCCTCTGATCCAATGTTTCCAATTAACTCTCCAAACATAACCTTCAGGGAGGAAGAACAGAAAGGCCTGGGCTAGAAATTAGGGTAGAAAATCCAGGAGACCTTTATCAAGCATCCACACGTTAAAATAAGCAGCATTTCATAGGTTATTTGGCAAAAAGCACCCCAAAGCCTGCTGCTATATCTTAAAAACCATAAATGATGAGACCCACCAACACTACTCCTGGCAATGACACTCTGTTGACCTGCCTCCAGCTTAGTCTCCCGTCCAAGTCTTTTTTTTTTTTTTTTTTTTAAGATTTTATTTATTCATTTGACACAGAGAGAGAAATTACAAGTAGGCAGAGTGGCAGGCAGAGAGAGAGGAGAGAGGAGGAAGCAGGCTCCCTGCTGAGCAGAGAGCCCGATGTGGGCCTCGATCCCAGGACCCTGGGATCATGACCTGAGCCGAAGGCAGTGGCTTTAACCGCTGAGCCACCCAGGCGCCCCCGTCCAAGTCTTAACTTCACACCGTGCTACAGTGATTAGGAAATTTCATATATAGTGATGTGCTCTCATAGGCAAGCATTACTGTGTATCTTGAGCAGGCCTTGGCCATCATGAGTGGAACTGATATATAGAGCCAATAGTATTAGTTTTGCTTCATCCTCTTGAAGGCAGTAGATTATGCTAATACAGACATTTTTTTCTTCTGCATTAAGGCAGTTTCTCAACTGGATGTTTCCATTTTTATCTCTGGAGTATTTATCTTTATTAAATGCTCTAAGTAGCACTCCCTATCATCCAATGCTGAGCAGAATTATGGGAACACTAATTAAAAGATGAGATTTTTCAAAGTTCTTATTTCAGTCCTTTCAAGAAATGTATGAGAAGCTACTCTTTGTTTCCCAGAGACAGGGTAAGAATAAATAGTCACATTAAAATCCACAGACTTGGGGGGTGCTGGAATGGCTCAATTGGTTAAGCATCTGACTCTTGATCTCAGCTCAAGTCATGATCTCATAGTCATGAGTTCAAGCCCCTCAATGGGCTCTACACTTGGCATGGAGCCTACTTAAAAAAAAAATCCACGAGCTTGGCAATTTCCTCCCTGTTTGGGAGCTCAAAAACTCTATGCAGAGGACGGTACAACAAGAATTACCAGGAATGGTTAGAAGAGCTCTTAGTGCACAAAAACAGACACATAGGTCAGTGCAACATAATAGAAAACCCAGAAATGGACCCTCAACTATATGGCAACTAATCTTTGACAAAGCAGGAAAGAAGATCCAATGGAAAAAAAAGACAGTCTCTTCAACAAACGGTGCTGGGGAAACTAGACAGCCACATGCAGAAGGATGAAACTGGACCGTTTTCTTACACTATGTACAAAAATAAATTCAAAATGGATGAAAGACCTAAACATGAGACAGGAAACCATCAAAATTCTAGAGGAGAACACTGGCGGCAACCTCTTTGAACTTGGCCACAGCAGTTTCTTACTAGACACGTCACTGGGGGTAGGGAAATAAAAGCAAAAATGAACTATTGGGATCTCATCAACATAAAAATCTTCTGCACAGTGAAGGAAACAACCAACAAAACTAAAAGGCAACCTACAGAATGGGAGAAGATATTAGCAAAATGACATAGCAGATAAAGGGCTAGTATCTAAAATCTATAAAGAACTTAGCAAACTCAACACTCAAGTAACTAATTATCCAGTTAAGAAATGGGCAGAAGATATGAATAGATACTTTTCCAAAGAAGACATCCAGATGGCTAACAGAGACATGAGAAGGTGCTCAACATCACTCATCATCAGGGAAATATGAATCAAAACCACAATGAGATACTACCCCACACCAGTCAGAATGGCTAAAATTAACAGCACAGGAGACAACAGGTGTTGGTAAGAATGGGGAGAAAGGGGAATCCTCTTGCAAAGCTGGTGGGAATGCAAACATGTACAGCTACTCTAGAGAACAGTATGGAGGTTCCTCAAAAAGCTAAAATATAGAACTACCCTATGATCCCACAATTATGCTACAAGGTATTTACCCAAAGGATACAAAAATACACATTTGAAGGATTACATGTACCCAGATGTTTATAGCAGCATTATCAACAATAGCCCAAATGCCCATCTGACAAGTGGATAAAGAAGTAGTGTGTGTGTGTGTGTGTGTGTACGTGTGCACACGCGTGCACACGTGCAATGGACTACTACTCAGCCATCAAAAAGAATGAAACCTTGCCATTTGCAACAACATGGATGGAGTTAGAGTGTATTATGCTAAGTGAAATAAGTCAATCAGAGAAAGGCAAATACCATATGATTTCACTCATATGTGTATTTTAAGAAACAAAACACATGAACATTCAGGAGGGGGAGAAAAAGAGAGAGAAAGGGAAACAAATCATTAGAGACTTTTAACTACAGAAAACAAACTGAAGGTTGATGGAGGGAAGATGGTGGGAGATGGGATAGATGGGTGATGGACATTAAGGAGGGCACTTGTTATTATGCATACTGGGTGTTCTATGTAGATGATGAGCCACTGAACTCTACTCCTGAAACCAACATTGAACCGTATGTCAATTGAGTAGAATTTAAATTTAAAAAAAATAGAAGAGCCCTTGGCGAATCCCATATCCCATTCCAGCTTCTTTTGGGAGTGAGCCCCATGATAACCATCAAGGACCTACAACTAGAGAATGATAAAGCTTGGAACAAAGTAGTGGGTAGGCCTAACCTGGGTAGAGTGAAGCGCTCTGTCATGTTCTCACCTCACCCCTAGTGGAGGGTGTCACAGTGTTGTGATTAGATGGAACTTTTCTAGGGAAAATTAAAGCAAAGAATTATTAAAAGCTAAAAGGAAGTTGTGAAGGGCCATTTTTCCCCTCTGTCTCTGAGCTTTGTTTGGAAGTCAACTTCTTAGAAGTATCTTTGGCCTTGGAGAGCTAAGAGAACAAGGCAGGGCCCAGATAGCAGAGGGTAGGGAGCTGGATTCCTAAGACTGCCTACAGGCTCTAAAGAAGGTAGAGAAGAGAAATATGAGTTTTCCCTCTAGGTTGCCCATCCCAACTCATCAAAGAAAAGAAAATGGGGTTTCAGGGGGGAAAAAAACAATGCTTAGGAATGAAAACATGCTTAATTGGAATGTCTTGTGCATGTATCCAGTCTCCCAGGAGCCTTACATCTGTGAGCGCCAGATTGGAAGCCCCATCAACCGAAAGAGGGATCCCTTTCCCCAACAGTTCACATTCATACTCTGGAAACCTTCACCTTAAACTGTATGTTTGTAGCCTCAAGAGTCAGTTCATCAACCAGGGCTCTAACCAAGAAAGAAAGAAATACCTAGGAAGAAGAGAGCAGACTTGTTTTGCTACAACAATATAATCCCAACATGAATTCAATAACACCGATATACATACAGCAACTACAGGTTTTGAAGAAAGTACAAGATGGGATTTTTTTTAAATATCATTTTACTGACTTTCAAAATAGCTGTTACTGTTACTAAACTGTTGCTATAAAATAAAAAATAAAGCTAGAAAAAAAATAAACTGTTGCTGTTACCCACAATCTCTAGAATTTGCACACAGGCTGTTTTCTGTAGAAAGTTTACATTGTGCCTGATATATGTAAAGGCAAAGGGTTATTATGAGATTATAGAGAAAATTATTCATGATTGTCCACCAAAACAATCTGACACTGTGTCCAAGTTGCTGAATTTGTCCTTCAACTTGACATTCTTGAGAAATGTGCAACTCAAACTGAAGAGATATTCTCACAAAATGTTGAGGTTGATTCACTTCAGGGTTCAAATCCGTTATATAGCATTCCCCATATTTTCTTATCTACTTTTATTGCCTGGTACTTTTATCTGAATAGTCATAGACACGAGGCTATTGCAAATCAAGTTTTCAGTTGCCATAGTGCTTTCTATTTTATTTTATTTTTTTATTTTTTTTATTTTTTTTTTTTAAAGATTTTATTTATTCATTTGACAGAGAGAGAGAGATTACAAGTAGGCAGAGAGAGAGGAGAGAGGAGGAAGCAGGCTCCCTGCTGAGCAGAGAGCCCGATGTGGGCCTCGATCCCAGGACCCTGGGATCATGACCTGAGCCGAAGGCAGCGGCTTTAAC
Source organism: Ailurus styani (assembly GCA_002007465.1). Lineage (NCBI taxonomy): Eukaryota > Metazoa > Chordata > Mammalia > Carnivora > Ailuridae > Ailurus > Ailurus styani. The sequence goes on from LNAC01000247.1 coordinate 1,235,454, forward strand.
CCACTGAGCCACCCAGGCGCCCAGTGCTTTCTATTTTAAAGGAATAAATGCAACTCTCTCTCCAACAAAAACATTTCCCTCTAAGGAGCTGATAGATAAGTGGTACGTACACCACACGCCCCACCAGGGGTCTGCTCAATGGGGGAAGTTTTCAATGGAACAGAAAAAGGGGAAGTTTGAAATCACATTGCCTTCCTTTCATTCCATCACTTCCTTAGGAACCATGATTTACACTTCCATAATTTGTTGGTTACATGTACTACCATGAAAGATGTTTGCTTTTAATTTTTAAAGAAAATATGCACATACAGGGAGAAGTCAGAAACAAACTTGTGTGCTGGTTCTTGATGTAGATTCTTTTTCTTAGTCACGTTGCATAGATGAGGCACCATGAGTCTCCCCGTCTAGCTTGGTGACAGGGCTTGCATGGCTCCTCTGCTTTGAGCATACCATCAGGACCTACTAGTTGGCTAGGGAGAGGGTATCAAGGTGCCCCAAACTCCCAAGGGCCACACTTGCGTTGTGTGATCTGTCCACTGCCTACATTCTGACCTGTCCCTCCCAGACCCCCCAATTCAATTTCATGGCTTCTGTGGGAGTAGATCTGGGAGTTCCCATCGTCTGACTATGCCTGAATTGGTAACTGATAGCCACTCGCTCACCCCTTTTCTTTTTTTCCTTCTGGCACCAAGAATGAAGATCTATTTTCCACATTCCGACACAGGGCAGTCAGGGAAGGTTTCAGTTAGTCTGTGGTCTGGTTATTGTTTATGAATGATGAGGAAGTAAGTTTCTCTCCGCAGCTGAGCCCTAGAAACTCCTTGGACCACGCGAGGCTGCTAAATGGTGTGCAGGAGACTCTCCCTGCACTTCCAGCTTCCTTAACCAGCTGACTTCCCCCATCTTCCTTACAAGGACAGTGCCTCAACAACAACATAAAGGGACATAGGGATTCAAGAGGAAATTAAAGCTTTCAATCACATCCAAACCCTCAACTTCACAAATGGAGATTCGGAGGACAAAAGATTAATGATACCATGTGGCAGAATTAGACCAGTGCTGAAGATAAGTTTGCTCAGGACTCTCCTTGAAGGCTGTGACCACATCACAGGCATGACTCCTAAGGGGAAGCACCTGCTGCCCTGCTCTTCTGATGACTGGTTCTCCTGTATCTGGAATAAATATCTTCACCGACCTATTGATGCAGTTTCCAGTGGGGTGCAAATAAAGTGGAAGAGGATAAAAAGCCAATGCTAGGAGTGGATTGCTCTGCAGCAAAGTGAAGACCTAGTCACTTGGTTGCCAGTTGGCAAGGAACCTCGCAAGGACAAATGGATGCCTCTAGAGAAAAGCAGTGACTGCTTAGACCTAAAAATGAGTGTAGCTAGCAGTGTGGTGTGGTACGGAAAGCTTGGGCTTCAGAGTCAGGCTGACTGGGCTTCTGGTTCCCATTCTAGTAGGACCTAGCCATCTACTAGTGCACAGCCTTAAAGCTGAGATGGAACTGGCTATTCTTTCTTTCACTCCATTGGCCACCAGGGTAAAGGAGTAGGATCTGCCTGGCCAAATACCACCTTCCTCCTTTTCCATCCCATTTGCATTCTGCTGGGAGCTCCATCAATAGCTCAAAGCAACCAAATCTCCCACACAGAAGAGCACTATTCATCATCAGTCAACAGTGGACAGTAGCCTTAGATGGCTACTTAACCTCTCTGAACCTTGGTTTCCTATTTATAAAATGAGAAGAATTCTCGACCTGGCAGGCCTGCCATGAGGCTGAAACGACAAGATAGCTAACGGGTCTGATATGTAGGAGGTGCCCTCTGTAGTCAGATCTTAGACTTACGTTTCCAGCAGAGCAAAGTGGATTCCCTAGACCATTTTCTGCCTCAAACACATGCCACCATCCTGACAGGAGGTGCTTTTTTGGAATGCACTAAATAAAGGGAAGCTGGGAGGTTGGTTCCAGCTGCTGCTGGTAGGGAGAAGGGGCAGTAGGGACCGTTTCATGAACAGGGAGCCATGGAACCACAAGCCCCACACTTTGAGGTTGACGCTGTTACAGATCAGCATGTGATAGAGAAGATAAGACACAGGGAGAAAATACATCTTGGTACTACGGTTTTAGAGACTTCTAGAGCATCCATCAAAAACCCAGACTATTTCCTGGGAACTAGAATGTAACCAACGGGAAGATGTAATCAACTCAACTGCATGGTAACTGGCCTGTCTGAAGCAACCATGTGGCAGCAGATGGGTGAGGCCTGCTTGGAGTCCAGCCAAAGAAGCCAGAGTTGGACTGACTCCCAGGTCCACAGCTTTGCCTGAGCCCAGGGGTTCTGCTCATTGAAAAACTAATTCTCATCTCAGGCCTAGTATCATCAGGATGTGACAGCTAATGACACTGACCATGGAGGTCAGCAGGCTGCCTCTACTCTGAGTCCACGCACATCAAGACATCTCCTGATAGGTGCTTTGCTTCCTCGTGTATAGTTTCCCAAAGGGCAGAGAATGCGGCTATATTTTCATTTAAATTACACTGTTGCACTGTGGTCTGTACTGCTGGGTCTCTTCAGCAAGGATCAGATTTCTACTTTGGGCCCCACACTTAACTCCATCTTGACTCAGATCCAGCCTACTTACTGTTTCTTCCTTGATGTCCTCCTGGACTCTTGCATTCCTTTGTCTAATCAATTGCCATTGGGTGAATATTTGTGGCTTATTTGTCCTAAAATAGTTTCCCTTCTGTTTGATATGCAGGAATTCTAAAATCCTGGGAATTTGACTAATTCATCGATGCTGGATAGTTCCCTACGGGCAGAGCGTCACAACATGCCAAAGCACCCAGAACAAACATCTTTGAATTCTTAAATGTGAGTGGCACTCTGGAGTTAAGCAAGAAACATCAACACCCACCGTCGCATGGTGCTTAAGGCCCCATGACATTCCTAGAGCTTCTGAAGAGACTGGGAAAGCAGGCAGGTATTTGTCTTCTTTTAAGCTTCCTCTAGAGTCCAAGAGTCCAGGTGACTGAAAAGACAGAACTACATCAGTCTCGGGCGCCTGGGTGGCTCAGTGGGTTAAAGCCTCTGCCTTCGGCTCAGGTCGTGATCTCAGGGTCCTGGGATCGAGCCCCGCACTGGGCTCTCTGCTCGGCAGAGAGCCTGCTTCCTCCTCTCTCTCTGCCTGCCTCTCTGCCTACTTGTGATCTCTCTCTGTCAAATAAATTTAAAAAAAATCTTTAAAAAAAGAATCCCATCAGTCTCTTGTGAACCTGGTTAATTGAGTCAGTCTCCACAGCTCCCTTCCCTCCACGTTGTTTGACCCCATCTAAGTCCTGAACTGGAAGGACTAGGGACCAGCCCTGATCTCTGGTGACCCCACCACCAAATGCCCCCTGTGAGGCTGACTCTCTCTTGAAATTCATTCTTACCTGCCAAAGGAGGAACTTAGAAGGGGCTCTTGGGCTCCACCATAGGAAACATTGACTTCTATAACACTGAATGCAAATGCTAGAAGGAATCTCATAGGACTAGTCATCCCAATTGCACAGATACAGCATTTGCAGCCCAGAAAAGTGATGTCACCTCCCCAGAGTCACAGGGACTTAACTTTCAGAGCCAATACTTAAGCTCAGCTCTCCTGGGGCACCTGGCTGGCTCAGTTGGTGGAGTATATGACTCTTGATCTCAGGGTCGTGAGTTCAAGCCCCGTGTTGACTGTAGAGCTTACTTAACAACAACAACAACAACAAAAAAAACACCTCGGTTCTCCTGGCTTTCTACCTCATCACACTGCCTCCTGTGCCCTTGTAGCTCTGAGTGACCAAACCCTGAACATATTCAAGAAGGAGCGAAGGAAGAAGTAACAGTGAGGGCCTGCAAGCCCTGGGGCTTTTTTCAACCCCTGAAACTGTCTCTTTCAGGTAAATGCTTATTCTCTCATATTGCTTCCTTGACCCTTTGATCCTCTTCCTGTTGAGAAGAGGTAGCTTACTTCATCTCAGCAGTGGAAGGAGACAAGTGGGACCTCAGTGCTCCCCTGACTCTTCTCATTCTTTTTTGGCCTCTGTAGGGGAATGGCTGCACTAGTCTGGTCATTGAACTGATGACCACTAAGATGTAACCAGCCCCGTCTGGCCTTTGGGGGTTATATACTCACCCCTGGAGCCCATTTGTCACAATCTTAAAGTCCCTACCTACAACCACTTCCTTGACCTGACCCCAGACTTCTGTTGATCGTCTCATGTGTGCAAAACCTAGAAATTTCTGGATCTGCTGCATACCGTGTGCAGGCCATGTAGAGCCAAATCCACTATCTAGCCATCTTTGTTCATCACTTGCTGGGGCTCTAAACAGACTGAGGAAGAAGTCTCTTTGCTTTTAGTTTTCCCTGTGTAATAGCCTCCCAAGTCTAGGACCTGAGCCTACGGTGGGGTCGGGGGGTAATGCTCCTGGGTTTCACACTACCTTCCCCCACATCAGTCTTCTTTTTTTCCCAGAGTCTACTTAAGCAGAGAGGTGGGCTTTTTTCTCCTCCTTTATTATTGTGGTAGAGACCTTCCTTAGGTCATAGCCAACTCCTTTTTCTGGGGCAACTAAACCTTAATATGGTAGAAGAAACAGCCTACAAAAATTATGGCCAAAACCCCGTGACCTGTGTTGGCCAGGCATGGCTTTTGATTCAGAAACCTTGGGACAGCTAGGAACTAGAGCGTAGCAAGGAAGCAAGTACACTGGCTTAATATTACCCAGATATTATCCCTACCCGACCGATAAAAGCAGGGATATTAGGGTCAACACAGGAGACTGGACCCTGGGATGGCCAATCAGTACCCCTCTCTCACTGATGGCCCTGAAGGTATGTCCAGGACTTACTAGGATCCCATGGAACACAGTTGGAAAAGGATTGCAACTGGAGAACCCTGGAGAAGTCCCTTTCCCTTCCTGGATTTCAGTTTCCTTTACTGCAAAATGAGGAATACAATGTAAATAATCTTTAATCTTGTCAAATGTTCTAGTCAATCAAAACTCTGCTTAGCAATAAAGCTCTGCTGGACAAAACTGTTTCTTTTCTGATGATTCAGGAGATGCTAAGGATCTTCAGTGCCTGTGGGTCATCAATAGGAACATCAATTCTCACGTCCTGGAGCTGCACCAAAATGTGGATTTGTAGGAATTTCCAATGGATTGAATATTAAATAAACTGCCGCAGTCACTTTCATTTACTTTATCCTTGAACTTTACTTTAAAAAAAAGAGAAACTGACAAGATTTGTGTTCATAAATTGATTTGCAACGTATGCCCATAGAATTCATTTTCATTTTCCTATCCTGGATATTTTTTAAGATTTACATATCTGATGTAGCTCTAACAACAAAATTAATATACAGTGAACTCTTTCTCTGAGGATGTTACATGTGCAACCCCCCCATGGAAGAAAAAAAATGCTTGAAATTGCCTTTGATTTGAATGTTCAACAAGTAAAATCTTTCCACAACGAACATCTTATTTTTTTATTTTGAGATTTTATTTTGCTCAGGCAACATGGAGTTCTAAACTTGATTAAAACATGTTTATAGGCTCTTGTAGGGGAGGAAATAAAGACACCTGCAGGAAAATAACAATCGAGAGAACCTTTTTCTCTGTAGCAAAGCCACGCTTCATTCCAACCTGTAAAGGTCAGTCCCTGTTGGAAACAATAGTATACTCTTATCTACGGTGAGATAGCAGCTCCCCCATGAGGCCTCATCCAGAACTGAGAGAAAAAAAAAAAAACCCATAAAGAAATAAGCAGAATTTTAGGTGTAAGATCTCACTCACCATGAGTATGTCCTTTGAATTTCGGGATGGTGTGAGTGTGGGGAGGGTGGGTGGGAGGGTTAGGGCTTTGAGTTAATGCTCCTTTGGAAATAGCCTGTTCTCTCTTTGTTTTACTACATGAAATTCTCTGATGGAAAGGAAAGTTAGATTCTGGCGAAATATTAAACTATAGACTGCAACATCTGAAAATGTAAATGATCAACTGACTTTCACAATGGTTTCCAAAGGGAGTTGGAAAGGGAAGGAGGAGGGATGAAGGTGGGGGTGTTGGAAAGGGAAGGAGGAGGGACGAAGGCGGGGGACGAGGAGCAGAGAGAAGAGCGAGCCAGCAGGGAAAGAATCAGAGGGAGGAGGGAAGGGGTGAGAGAGACTGAGAAAAAGCAGGGAGAGGAAAGAGGGAGGGAGCCAGTAAAGGGGGAGGGAGGGAGAGAGAGACAAGGTGGGGGCAGGAGGGAAGGAAGACAGAGACAGAAGGCAAGAGAAAACAGGGAGAGAGAGGGAAAAGCCAGAGCCAGCTGCTCAGCTTTGCTCACTGGGGCACTTCATTTGCTCAAAGTCAGGCTTCCGCTTGAGGACCTGATTCAGGCCAATGAAATTAATTGATGAAGCAGAAACCCGAGGGTTCGTGTTGTGTGAAAGAAACAGCTCTGTGCTATGTGACCGGCACGTGAGGCCTCACTGGTAATGAGGTAGCCAGGAAACCCAAGTTTCTGAACGTTCCTTTTCCAGTCTGGACTGAGAGCAAAAGGGACCGGCCTAGTTGTGGGACCATCGCCTTCAGGCTGGGCTAAGGGCTGCAGAATCAAGCACCTGCACTCCACTCGTGAGCACACTTTGGAAGCAGTGAGACACCGTGCCTGCCTCTCTCGAGAGGGCTGGTTGGAGCCACCCTGCCAAATGCTTTCTCTTCAGCCCGCTCTCCGTTTTCCAGCAGCAGCCAGGCCCCACCCTCCTGTGATGACAGCACAGCGTGACCTGGGATACGTTCCAATGGGTCTCTCTGGCTGAGATCCGGGATTGTTCCTGCCTCATAGAGTGAGACCTTAGGGACAACCTGGGCTCCTCTGCTACCCACCCAGGTCCCAGCAGGGGCGAGGCCCAGCCCTCTATCGAGTGGCTTGCTGCTGGCAGACCCTTTCTTTATCTGTTCTTGCTTGATTTCATTTGGTTTCCTCATCAGAAGGTGACTCAAATGTCCCTGGCCTCTGCCTAGTGTGGGCATTGCACTCTACTTAACTGGAATGTCCTGGAGCCATGTTTCCCCAGAGAGGGGAAGCCCTAGGAACAGTGGTGAACACTGGTAGAGCTCTGGCCTGCTTTTCACAGTGCCTTGCCCACGACACTACCCCGGTTTACATAACAAATTCTACCCTGGCCTTCCTCCATTGGCTACAACCCTTCTCCAGGGGAGAAGAGTTCACAAAGGGAGGAGGGTGCCCCTCCCTGGAGTCCATGCTCTGCCCTTTCAGATACTAGTTGGCCACCCAGTACCCAAGAATTCCTTCCCCAGTTGACTTCAGCCTACTTCCAGGGCCTGCTCACATGTCTTCTTGTGGTTCGACCTCCTGGCTTGCCAACCACACCAAGGCATGTGCACCCTAGATCTGAGGGCTGCCAATGGATGGCCATTTAGAAGGGACTTGAATACACGGCCTGGGGCATCTGCACGCTCCTGCAGGAGATCCCTCCCAAGGTGGGGCTGAGCTGGGTTGGGAAGAGAAGTGCACCACTGTCCTCGGGCACAAAGCTCTGAGCAGTCCAAGAATTCTAAATTGGATCCTGCCCTCAAGATTATTACGAAGGTATATTTGCCAAGGTGGAAGAACAGAACATATTGCACTTAATAGCCTATTAGTGTGATTTATAACTTTTTTTTAAAGATTTTATTTATTTATTTGACAGAGAGGGAGAGCAAAAGCAGGGCAAGCAGCAGGCAGAGGGAGAGGGAGAAGCAGGCTCCTCACTGAGCAGGGAGCCTAATGCAGGGCTCGATCGCAGGACCCCGAGATCATGACCTGAGCCAAAGGCAGATGCTTAACCAACTGAGCCACCCAGGCACCCCATGATTTATAACTTTTAAATATTTAGATAAAATGATATGTGGACCTCCATTTGTACTCTTGTCCCAGGCTCTGCAAATTTGGGCGTAGGCCTGCCTTAACATGCTGAGGGTAGGTGAATTGCCAAAAATGATATCTTTTTTTTAATGTTTCAAGTTTATATTTAAATTCTAGTTAGTTCTTCCCCTGAAACTAATAATAGATTATATGTTAACTAAATTGAATTGAAATCTAAAAAATTTAAAAATAAAAATATCAATTATCTGTAAAAAATTTTTAAAAACTAAATTCTAGTTAGTAAACATATAGTGTAAAATTAGTTTCAGGTATAGAATTTAGTGATTCATCACTTATACATAACGCCCAGAGCTCATCAAAACAAGTACCCTCCTTAATACCCCTCACCCACTTAGCCCATTCCCCCCTCACCTCACTTCCAGCAACCCTCAGTTTGTTCTTTATAGCTAAGAGTCTATTTCCTGGTTTGCCTCTTTTTTTTTCCCTTTCCCTATGTTCATCTGTTTTGTTACTTAATTCTACATATGAGTGAAATCACATGGTATTTGTCTTTTTCTAACTGACTTAGTTCACTTAGCCTAATACTCTCTAGCTCCAGCCACTTCATTGCAAATGGCAAGATTTCATTCTTTTTATTGGTTGAGTAATATTCCATTGTATACATGTACATACACGCACACACACATACACACACATACACCCCACTTTTTATCGATTCATCAGTGGATGGACATTTGGGCTCTTTCCATAATTTGCCTATTGTTGATGATGCTGCTATAAACATCAGAGTGCATGTGTCCCTTTGAATGAGTATCTAGTAGTGCAATTGCGAGATCACAGGGTAGTTCTATTATTAACTTCCCAAGGGAACTCCATACTGTTTTGCAGAGTGGCTGTACCACCTTGCATTCCCACCAACAGTATATGAAGGTTCCCCTCTCTCTACATCCTTGCCAACATATGTTGTTTCCTGTGTTGTTAACTTCAGCCATTCTGACCAGTGTGAGGTGGTATCTCATTGTGGTTTTGATTTGCATTTCCCTGATGACTACTGATGTTAAGCATCTTTTCATGTGTCTGTTAGCCATCTGGATGTCTTTGGAAAAGTGTCTACTCATGTATTCTGCCCATTTCTTGTTCAGATTATTTGTTTTTTGGGTGTTGAGTTTGATAAGTTCCTTATAGATTTTGGATACTAACCCTTTATCAAATATGCCATTTGCAAAGATCTTCTCCCATTCCATAGGTTGCCTTTCAGTTTTGTTGATTGTTTCCTTTGCTGTGAAGATTTTTATCTTGATGAAATCCCAATAGTTCATTTTTGCTTTTGTTTCCCTCACCTCCAGAGACATGACTAGTAAGAAGTTGCTACAACCTATGCTAAAAAGGTTGTTGTCTGTGTTCTCCTCTAGGTTCTGATGGTTTTCTGCCTCATGTTTAGGTCTTTCAGCCATTTTGAATTTATTTTTGTGTGTGGTGTAAAAAAGTGGTCTTGTTTCATTCTTTGGCATGTTGCTGTCCAGGTTTCCCAACACCATTTGTTGAAGAGACTGTTTCCCCCCCACACTGGATATTCTTTCCTGTTTTGTCAAAGATTAGTTGTCCATATAGTTGTGGGTTCATTTCTGGATTTTCTATTCTGTTCCACTGATCAATGCATCTGTTTCTGTGCCAGTACCATACTGTCTTGATGACTAAAGCTTTGTCATACAGCTTGAAGTCCGGAAATGTGACACCTCTAGCTTTGTCTTTCTTTTTCAGGATTGCTTTGGCTATTCAGGGTCTTTTGTGTTTCCATACAAACTTTAAGATGGTTTATTCTAGCTCTGTGAAAAATGCTGGTGGTATTTTGGTAGGGACTGCATTAAATGTATGGATTGTTTTGGGTGACATACACAATTTAACAATATTTGTTCTCCTAATCCATGAGGATGGAATGATTTTCCATTTCTTTGTGTCCTCTTCTGTTTCTTTCATAAGTGTTCTATAGTTTTCAGAGTACAAATATTTTAGCTCATTGGTTAGGTTTATTCCTAGGTATCTTATAGTTTTTGGTGCAACTGAAAATGGGATCAATTCCTTGATTTCTCTTTCTGCTGCTTCATTATTGGTATACAGAAATGCAAATGATTTCTGTACATTGATTTTTATATCCTGGGACTTTACTGAATTCCTATATCAGTTCTAGCAATTTTTGGTGGAGTCTTCCAGATTTTGTACATAGAGTATCATGTCATCTGTGAAAGTTTGACTTCTTCTTGGCCAATTTAGACACCTTTTATTTCTTTTTGTTGTCTGAATGCTGTGGCTAGGATGTCTACTACTATGTAAAATAACAATGGTGGGAGTGGACATTCCTATATTGTTCCTAAACACAGAGGAAAAGCTCTCAGTTTTTCCTGATATTAGCTATGGATCTTTTGTTTATGGCCTCTTTGATATTGAGGTATTTTTTTAGTGGGGTCATTGTCTGGTTTTGGAATCAAGGTAATGTTGGCCTTGTAGAATGAGTTTGTAAGTTTTCCTTCCATTTCTATTTCTTGGAATAGTTTGAGAAAAATATGTATTAAGTATTCATTAAATGTTTGGTAGAATTCCCTAGGGAAGCCATCTGGCCCTGGACTTTTGTTTCTTGGAGATTTTTTTTATGACTGTTTCCATTTCTTTGCTGGTTATGGGTCTGCTCAAATTTTCTATTTCTTCCTGCTTCAGTTTTGGTAGTTTATGTTTCTAAGAATGTATCCATTTCTTCCAGACTGCCCAATTTGTTGGCATATAATTTTTACAATATTCTCTCATAATTGTTTGTATTTCTGTGGTGTTGGTTGCGATCTCTCCTCTCTCATTCATGATTTTATTTATTTGGGTCCTTTACCTTTTCTTTTGGATAAGTCTAGTTAGGGGTTTATCAATTTTATTAATTCCTTTTTTAAATATTTTATTTATTTATTTGACAGAGAGAGAGATCACAAGTAGGCAGAGAGGCAGGCTCCCTGCTGAGCAGAGAGCCCGATGCAGGGCTCAGTCCCAGGGGCTCGAGAACACGACCCAAGCTGAAGACAGAGGCCGAACCCACTGAGCCACCCAGGCACCACCAATTTTATTAATTCTTTCAAAGAACCAGTTCCTAGTTTCATTTATCTGCTCAACTGGGTTTTTTTGTTTCTGTATCATTTATTTCTGCTGTAATATTTATTTCCCATATTCTGCTTGATTTAGGCTTCATTTGATGTTCTTTCTCTAGCTCCTCTAGGTTTAAGGTTAGATGGTATATTTGAGATTTTTCTTGCTTCTTGAGATAGGCCTCCATTGCTATATACTTCCCTTTTATGACTGCTTTTGCTGAATCCCAAAGATTTTGGACTGTCATGGTTTCATTTTTATTTCTTTCCATGTATTTTTTTATTTCTTCTTTAATTTCCTAGCTAACCCATTCATTCTTTAGTAGGATATTCTTTAACCTACACGTATCTGTGGTCTTTCTGAATTTTTTTCTTGTGGTTGACTTCTAGTTTCATGGCATTGTGGTCAGAAAATATGCATGGTATGATATCAATCTTTTTGTACTGGTTGAGGCCTGATTTGTGACCCAGGATGTGATCTATTCTGGAGAATGTCCCATGCGCACTCAAAAAGAATGTGTATTCTGATGCTTTAGGATGAAATGTTCTGATTATATCTGTTAAGTCCATCTGATCCAGTGTATCATTCAAAGCCATCGTTTCTTTGTTGATTTTCTGCCTAGATGATCTGTTCATTGCTCAGTGGGGTGTTAATGTCCCCTATGATTTTTGAATTATTATCAATGAGTTTCTTTATGTTTGTTATTAACTGTTTTATATTTTTGGGTGCTGCCATGCTGGGGACATAAATATTTACAATTGTTAGATCTTCATGTTGGATAGACCTCTTTATTATGATATAGTGCCTTTCTTCACCATTTATGACAGTCTTCCATTTAAAATCTAGTTTGTCTAATATAAGGATGACTACTCCAGCTTTCTTTTTTAAGATTTTATTTATTTATTTGACACAGAGAGAGACAGAGAGCAGATCACAAGTAGGCAGAGAGAGAGAGAGGAGGAAGCGGGCTCCCCGCTGAGCAGGGAGCCCGATGCGGGCCTCCATCCCAGGACCCTGAGATCATGACCTGAGCCGAAGGCAGAGGCTTTAACCCACTGAGCCACCCAGGTGCCCTCCAGCTTTCTTTTAACATCCATTAGCATGATAAATTGTCCTTCATCCTCTCACTTTCAATCTGTAGGTGTCTTTAGGTCTAAAATTAGTCTCTTGTAGGCAGCATATAGATGGGGCTTGTTGTTATTTTTTTATCCACTCTGATAACCTATGTCTTTTTTTTTTTTTTTTAAGATTTTTTTTTTATTTATTCATTTGACACAGAGAGAGAGAGATTACAAGTAGGCAGAAAGGCAGGAGAGAGAGAGGAGAGAGGAGGAAGCAGGCTCCCTGCTGAGCAGAGAGCCCGATGCGGGCCTCGATCCCAGGACCCTGGGATCATGACCTGAGCCGAAGGCAGCGGCTTTAACCCACTGAGCCACCCAGGCGCCCAACCTATGTCTTTTGATTGGAACATTTAATCCGTTTGCATTCAGAGTGATTGCTGATAGATATGAATTTAGTGTTATTGTATTACTTTTAAATTTGTTGTTTCTGAGATTGTCTCTGTTCCTTTCTAGTGTTTGTCACTTTCGGTTTGTCTTTCCCCCTGAAAGAGTCTCCTTTAATATTTCTTGCAGGGTTGGTTTAGTGGTTATGAACACCTTTAGTTTTTGTTTGTCTGGGAAACTCTTAATCTCTTCTTCTATTTTGAATGACAGCCTTATTTTATAAAGATTCTTGACTACATATTTTTCCCATTCAGCATGTTGAATATATCATACCAATCTCTTCTGGCCTGCCAAGTTTCTGTGGCTAGGTCTGCTGCTAACTGTATTTATCTTCCCTTATGAGTTAGGGTTTTCTTTTCCCTTGCTGCTTTTAGGATTTTTTTACTTATCTCTGTATTTTGCAAATTTTACTACAATATGTCATGGTGTTGGCCTGCTTTTATTGATTTTGATGGGAGTTCTCTGTGCTTCCTGGATTTGGATGTCTGTTTCTATCCCCGGATTAGGCAAGTTTTCAGCTCTAATTTGCTCCAATAAACCTTCTGCCCCCCTTTCCCTCTTTTCTTCTTCTGGAACTACTATGATATGAATGTTATTACACTTTATGGAGTCGCTGAGTTCCCTAAGTCTCCCCTCATGATCCAATATTTTTCTTTCCCTTTTCTTTTCAGCTTCATTATTTTCCATAATTTTATCATCTATGTCACTTATTTATTACTCTGCTTCTTCCATCCTTGTGGTCAATACACCCAGTCTGTTTTGCATCTCAGTTATAGCAATTTTTATTTCAGTCTGACTAGTTTTTAGGTGTCTTATCTCTGTGGTAAGGGACTCCCTGCTGCCTTCTGTGTTTTTCTCAAGCCCATATAGTATCCTTATGATTGTTCTTTTAAATTGTGGATCAGGGCGCCTGGGTGGCTCAGTGGGTTAAAGCCTCTGCTTTCGGCTCAGGTCATGATCTCAGGGTCCTGGGATCGAGGCCCGCATCAGGCTCCCTGCTCAGTGGGGAGCCTGCTTCCCCCTCTCTCTCTTTGTGATCTCTCTGCCTCCTTGTGGTCTCTCTCCCTCTGTGAAGTAAATAAATAAATAAATAAATAAATAAATAGTCTTTTTAATAAATAAATAAATAAATAAATTGTGGATCAGGCATATTACTTACACCTTTTTTGATTAGGTCCTTGGCTGTGACCTTTTCTTGTTTTTTCCTTTAGGATGAATTCCTCCATCTTGCAATTTGTTTAGGTCTCTGTCTTCTTCTTTGTGTTAGGAAAGGCTTTATGCTTCCTGCTCCTGATAGTAACAGCTTTATAAAGAAGAGATCATATACTGTCCAGGGCGAGGCACTTCAGGAAGTGTCTCTGGTGTATGCTATGTGCACTTTGCTCCTGTGTTTTGGCTGCTCCTTCCCTCACATCAGTCCTCTGCAGTTTCTCCTTGCCTGCAGTGGAGAGTGTTTTGACCTTATCCAGAGTGTGGCAAGTTTTAACTAGGTGTGCTCTGGTCTTCTTGTTAAAAGAGGCCTGATCCTGTTTCCACTAGAGCTGAAGCTTTGCAGCACTCCCTGGTCAATACACTTGCTGCATGCAGGGGGTTTGTGTTGGTCTTGTGGGGAAAGTGCCACTCTCCTTCTCAGGCATAGTTGTCCTAGTAAAGAAGCACCTGCAGTGGGCAGGGGAATGAGGCTCCATGTAAATGGCTCAGGCCTCCACTTTTGGTGCTATTCTACTCACTGAAGTCTGTTCGTGTTAATGGGTGGGGGAGAAAAATGGCACCTTCCGTCTCCCTCATCCCTAGAGAGAGGAGTTGGTGCCCACCACTGTCTGAGAAGCTCTCAGAAAAGAATGAACAGTCTCACCTCATATGTCCCAGGAGTCCCTCAGATCTCTGCTTTCACCCTGTCTGTGTCTAGGCCATTTGCCTACTCAGCAGCGCAGTGTACCTATGTTTTAGCTCAGGTATGCTGGCAGAGTTTCAAAACTCCAAACTTTAGGGACCCAGTGTGGCTCAGACCCATGCTCGTCCTTTGGGGGGGGTTCTCACTGCACTGGGGCTGGTGCCAGTGTGTCCCAGAAGGGCAGTTGCACCAATACACAGAAGCTTGGAGTTTAGAGTAAAGCACAGCAAAAGGCCAGTGTCCAGGGTAGCTGCCCTCAGCAGGTGTCTTTGCCCCTATGCTAAGGAATGGGGCAGTGTAATGTCACCCACAGGCTCTTTTATCCCCTTAGAGGCAATGCTACCCCTCCTAGATGCACTCCAGGAAGAAGGAAACATTTCTCCCACTGTGTCCCAGGGGATCCTCAGATTGTACCATCAGCTCCCAGGCCTCTGCCCTCCTTCTCCAGAGCAGAATCGCACCCACAGGGTTCCACACAAGCCACAGTGCAGACTTCTAAAATTCTAGTCTTTGAGCTCTGCTGGCTGGAAAAACTCATGATTAATCAGTCTCTCTTGTTTTCCCAGTCAATGGTTTTGGGGAAGTGTTTTTCTCCCCACCTATTACTCTCCACAATATGGCCTCTTCTCTCCCTCTAGTTGCACAGTTTGTTCTCTCAGGCCTCAGATCGATTTCTTGGGTGTTCAGAATGATTTGATATTTATCTGTGTTCAAGGGATGAGGAAAGCATAGGGTCTTCCTACTATTCTGCCATCTCAACTCTCCAAAAATGATATACAAATAAGATTTAAACTGCAGACACAGTATTTCTTTTCTTGAATCTCTTTTGTATTTGAAATACATCTTTGCATCCAAGAAATCCATAAGGGCTCTGTAATGGGCTAAGTGTTTGGGGTACTTAGTTATGGTAGCCCTAACAAACTAATACAAAGATCTTAAGGGAAGACATTCAAAATGGAAGTCTTCGACGTCCTGACATTTATATACCCCCCATGGAAAAAACCTGTCTCATCCCAAAACAGCATAATTTTCTTCTTTTACATTATCTGAAATTTCAAGTAATGCCGTTTGCTCTGCTCACTCCCTCCGCTTGGCCTTTATCATTGCCGTTGGCTTCCCTTTTAGAAAGACAACAGTGTACCTGTACCTTGAAAGCATCCAATTACTTTCCTGCAAAGACTCCAATGGTAGCAACTAGTTAGGTATATGGTAAATCAGCTTCTAGATTCTGTCCTATTGACCTAATCTAAAATGTCTCCCAGAAGGAAAGCTTGCAGCCCTTCAGATCAGGAAGCCATTTGTTACTGGGAATCTTTTTGGAATTTAGGTCAAAGGGAACCCTTTAGTCAGCTTTTTCTTATCCTTCCCTCTCTCCTCTCTTTTGGCACAGTTAAAATTTCAAAACATGTCACTCAATACCAGAAATAAGCTGCTGAACTGACTGGATGTATATGTCTGAGTTTTCAGGAACAAAATATCCCAGAGAATTCATAACTTGTTTTGCCACTTTGTTGGTTTCTAGTTCTGAGGTAGATTTAGTGTCAAAGTTTAAGCTTTTAGGTGCCATTCTTCCTGTGTTATTTGACAGTACAATACTTAATTAATGCTGTAACTATCACCACTTGTCCCTTAATTAGCTTCCCTGTCATATGGTCCTCATGTGTGTTCAGAAATAGAAGTGGAGGAGAGAGGAGGTCAGGTGCCATTCATATAGAATATGATGTGAATGGTGCTCCCTAGAGTTGTTCAGTGTGCCACCTGCAACCCATCTGAGGTGGCCCTGAGGGGACAGAGCGACAGTATAGGGGAAAAATGCTCAGGAGCTCAAGTGCAGGCTTTCTGAACTGCTGAGAGCCTGAAAACCTGGGACCAACCAGCCAACACTAATGTTAATTATATTTTATCACAAGCTTAAAATTCAACCAGTGGCTAAAAGGTAATGTTAGTTTGAAAAGCCAGCTTTACTATGAAACTATCTTTCAACGAGAGAGAGAGAGAAAGTGTGTATCTCCTATTCAGGAGGCATATATCACGTTGGACAATTGTCTTATCAAATTTAACCATTGAAGAAAATCAAATTTGATGATTTAAATATAAAAAGACATTAGAACCATCATTAATTGATTCATAAACCAATGATGTAGTGAAACAAATGATGTAGTTCCACTGGCTTTGGAACCAAACAGACAGAACTGAAATCTTAGATCTTCTACTTAATATCTGTGTGACCATGGGCAAGTCACTTAACCTATCACTTTATTCATCTGTGCAATACCAGGTTGGCACAGTTAGTATGAGGATAGTCTATGGAGTGGGTGTTGTGCATAGACACTCAATAAAGAGTACTTATTCTATATGACTGTGTGTTGTGGCAAGAATCAAAAAGTTTCAGATCACTATAAAGGAAAAGGTGTTAGGAGTTAAGTCATTATCAGAAGGAAGACAATGGCAGTGTTAAGGAAAGCACTGGGTTGGTGAAGCCCCTTTACACTGACTTCCTGAGACACAGATCACTTCATAAGACTCATGATTTTCCATCAAGTCCTTCCTCTCTAGGGGCCAAGATTATAGCTTTTGAAAAAGATTATGTTCTGGGCTATGGCTAGATGGAGACTGCCAGATCTGGAGAAGGTAGGGTTTCCATAGTCCAGCCCTTCTCACCATCTGCCCTCAGTCATGTGTGCACTTTATTTTTTCTGCCATACCAGCCTCGTACTGTTCTCATCAAGAGACACCTGGCAGCTAGCAGACAACAGGCTTTTCTGGAAGGCCAATCAGTTTGCACTGGTAAAACTACCAGTGGAATTGACAAAGCAGACCCATGAAACAAAAAATCTCTCAGGGACCTCAAGAGAACAACCACAGCTTTATGATCCACTGGAAAAAAATAAATAGAGCTTCCTAATTGTAACTCTTACTTTGTAAAAAAAAAAACAAAACCCTAATCTCAGTCTAGAGCTTCTGGGTATTGATAGAAGGAGAATCCTAACTTGTTAGTAGAAACCAAATGAAGTTCAGTAGTTTGTTTTCATTCTCATCCTCCACACCTCACCCCCCCTCTCAAGTTCTTAGGAAAGACTACTTAGATTATTGGTCATGAGGTAATCTCCCTTACATATGATGTAATTATCAATGTCCAAAATCTGTTCTCCAATATCAAAGTTTTAACTACAACAGCATAAAATATCCGATGACAACTTTGGAGGAACAATTGCTTTTAAAATAGGAAATGGTACTATTTGGACACACAGTAGCAGAATCTTAGAAGCTCCACATTACAAGGGATCTTTCGAAGTTAACTAATTCAACTCTTATGTCATGTCTGGATGCCAACTACTTTATCCCCAGCAAGGGGTCAGAGAGCTTCTGCATGATTGCCCCTCCAGTGATGGGGAAATCAGCATACTCTGGGACAAACCAGTCTACCAGTGGCTAGTTTGGACTGTATCAGGTTCTTCATAAAATTACAAAATCATGACAGCTTCATAAAGAGTGAAGAACACATACTATGGTGAACCGTGGGTTATCTCAGCAAAAGGGTATTAAAAGAACCTATTATAGGATTTGGGTTTAGTTGGTCCAAAGAAGTAGAACTTCACTCTGGAATGGATGCTATCAGAAAACAGGGGCAATTTAATAATTGGGTATTTCAATAAATCTTATTTACATGAACAGACTAAAGCAGAAATAAAGTTGTAATTGGTAAAGAAATATCAGTCATTCATTTTAACAGGAAGAGGAGGATGTTTGGTATTCCATAGATGGCACAGCACCTTATTTTTGTGCTTAGACAAAAGTATGAAGTGGCTTCATTTTGTTTCACTTTATTGTGGTCTCAGAGTAACTTTGCCTGACGGTAGTGTTCTGTGAAATTGTTTATGTCTCACAGGTTGTGAATGCCAGGCCAGATTATTGGTGGTTGCTCCTTTATTTTTCTGTCTCATTAGTTGCCTATGTAAATTCTTGTCTTCTCCTGATTCGTCTTCCATACTTCGGCCACGAGAAAGCCATCTAAACCACAAATCTGATTGTATCTCATCTAAACTCCATGAAGTTTGTTCCTAAACGCCTCACCAGATGCAACTCCTGCTTCCTTTGAGAGAGCATGTTGTCACTGCCATCATGGAGGCACAGATATTTTGCCTCGTTCTGTTGCAGTTATCTGTGTTTGACTCAGTGTAAACCCCCCCCACACTACATTCTAATTTTTCAATATGATGAAAGATGCCTATCAGTTGTCTTAAAGTCATACGGGTTTGGTTCAGATCATAAGAACACAGGCTATAGTTGCACTGCTTATAAATTACCATAGATTTTAAAGACTGATGTATTCGATCAAAGACCAGTAGATGGTGTTAAATCATCATCAAAGGCAATTTTGCTTATTAAGTGCACATTTCAAATGATGCTAAGATAAGAATTTCTCAAATTAGTTAATCAGAATCATCCCTCTCCTCTCACAATTTATAATATAACCAATGTAGACCAAGACATATATATTAAGAGAAGATATTAAGCAAAGAAAAAATTAAAATTATATATCTACATTTGTTCATATGAAAGAAATAGTGAGTAGTGACAAGGACAACAAGAATTATTAATATTTTATATTGGAGGACAAGTAGCCACTAACTTATATCTGTTAACGTCCAGCAGACAATCCAATGGTTGGGCCAACAAGCCAATGGTCTGGTGCTTGGCAGGCAGCGGGGGACATATGACCAGGTCAGCATGGGCCAGGCAGGTAGGCAGGCAATGAGCAAGGGGAATATAGTCAGGGGCTTCCCTGTGAGGTGAGGGGTGTGGATTCCCTCCAGCCACTGCCTGCTTTGGCCTAGATCTATGGCTGTAGAACTCAGGGTCTACCATATGGAAAGCCGGCCTGCCTGAGTCAAGTTGGTCTTCTTTTGGAACTGGATCTCCTTTACTGTAAATATGGACACAGTGCCAGGGAGTTTGTGGATCTGCTCTCCCCAAACTAAAGAAGAATGAATGTTTCATGACATCCTCTGCAGAGACCCAATTGTGACCCTCAAACTACAGGAGTTTGGTGAGGAGGTCAGCCCTGTCACTCTGTCAAGTAGTGGTTCCTGGCTCAAAAGGGCCTAAACTCAGGTAAACTCTATAAGATAGAATAAGGGTACATTTAATGGTGAAAATAGATAAAGGTAAATTCAATCAGTATCAACCCCCTATCATGGACATGGCACTGTATTCTAAAGAAAATGCAATGATAAGAAAAGCAAAGTTCTAGCCCTAAAGGAACTTGTAATCTACCAGAAGGAATAAGACAAGCACAGAAATAGCTCCTAAAGTCTGAGGTGATGAGTGTCAGCTAAGAGGTGAGAGCACGATCCTATTGGAGGTTCAAAAGAATGAGAGTGCATCCACTTGAGAGAGTCAAAAGGTTCTACTAAGGAGGGTTCTTTGTCAACACAGCTTTAGAACAATCCCAATGGCCAATACAGTTCTTAATCTCAGAAAGAAATTCTGGTTCAGGTTTGGACTTCAAAGGAATGGGATAGAATAAATTCATCTCAGGAGAGAAAGGATTACCCCAGAGGAGGAAACCCTGAGTAAAACCTGTGTGTGAGAGGTAGGCAGGGAGGAAGAAAGAGCCACTGAATGAGACTGAAGAGGAATGCTAAGAAAAGTAGGCAGAGAACAAGAGACTGGTGTTATGGATACTGAAGAAGGAGAGAATTTCAAGAACCATGAGATAGTCAATAGCGTAGTGTCAAAAGCTTCCGAAAGGTTCAGAAAGAATGAAGACTGAAAGTAGGCCATGGGGTTTGGCAATCAGGAGGTCCTTGATAACCCCAGTGAGTGCTTCATTGAAGTGAATTGACAAATGAATAGAACATGTGAATAGAAACTTTTCTTTGAAGAAGACTACTTTGAAAGAGAGAAAGAGCTGAGTGAAGAAGTTCTTTTTTTAATGATCATAGTTCTAAGATTGGGACAGAAGAGAAATAATTGCCAGAGAAAGGTCTCAAGTGGGCAGAAAGAGATGGAATCCAAATGATACTTGGTTGGCTATAACAACCCAGAGAGAAGGAAGTACAGAAATCAGAAGAAGGTAAGGCTTAGGAGTAAGTCTAGAAAAAGACAAGAGGGTGGAATGGGGAAGCTCATCCCTAATTGCCTCTCTCATCTATCTCTTCAATGTACACAGGGGGTCACTATGGCTCTGGCTGCACACTCCTGGCTTCTAGTCCCAGTTAGGCAATTATTACCCCCATGACCCTCTGGATTTTTGCCTGTAAAACTGAGAAAACAATTCTTTCCTTGCAGCAGTCTTTCCATAATAATGATGCATGTAAAGAAAACTGCTGGATGGGCGCCTGGGTGGCTCAGTGGGTTAAAGCCTCTGCCTTCAGCACAGGTCATAGTCTCAGGGTCCTGGGATGGAGGCCCGCATCGGACTCCCTGCTCAGCAGGGAGCCTGCTTCCTCTTCCTCTCTCTGCCTACTTGTGATCTCTCTGTGTGTCAAATAAATAAATAAAATCTTAAAAAAAAAAGAAAGAAACAAAACTGCTGGGGCGCCTGGGTGGCTTAACTAAGTATCTCTTTGGGTCAGGTCATGATCTGGGGGTCCTGGAATAGAGCCCCACATGGGGCTCCCTGCTCAGTGGGGAGCCTGTTTCTCCCTCTCCCTCTGCCCTTCCCCCATTCTTGTGCACTCGCTTTCTTGACAAATAAATAAATAAAATCTTAAAAAAGAAAAAAAGAAAACTGACGAGGGCCTGGCACATGATAGGTATACAATAAATAACGGCTGTTACTATTATCACTATTTACAGCATGAGATAAGAAAATTAGTGTTATTATTTTCTAATACATAAAGTAGGAAGAATAATACCTATCACGTGGTTACCCGGTAAAATAAAAGATGGTTTGTGTAAAGTCTAAGTCAGTCTTTCCTTTGCAAGGATCACCTTCTAGGATATACTGAGAAAGGGCTGATCTCACATCTGCTCCTGAATCTCCCACCTCGCAGCTGCTCCTCCTTGCTATTCTCAACTTGGCCAGGAGCCACCTCTTTCTTAGACTCTGGTCGCCTCCAGAAACACTTGAACACAGTCGCCCACTACATAGCACGCTGTTCCTGCACATGGACATCAGCAGGAGGGCCAATGTGGGGCAATTCACATTTCCTTGTGCAGCTCTGTCCCTTCACGCCTCACACCTCCACCACCCAAGGTGGTTGCAAGTGAGGAGTTAAGGGTAACTAAAGGGAACTACACCACAGCAGGGAAAATTTTTGAAACTGTATTCTCCATATGACCAGTTCCACGGCCCAGGAGAAAAGGATGCCACAAGATGCTCTTCAAAGAATTCCCTGGGAATTCTAGCTAGACGTTCCCTAGATATTCGTAAATATTCCCAGCTACCAGCCTTTCTGCTCAGTCTGTAGGCCCTTCCTCCTGAACTGTCAGCACAATAATCTGGAGGGCCTTTTTTTCTCTAAACGTGGTCCTCCACTCTAAGATCTTTATGCCAGTGTAAAGAGTGGGATGAAAACCATTCGGCCATCCAGTGGTCAATACAAAACCAAATACACACTTCCCCCCTCCTTCCCAAAAAACTCCCTCACATACTGCCACAAAGTCATATTGAGCAAATTATTTAAAGTTGCACTCTGGGGGTGCCTGGGTGGCTCAGTCGGTTAGGCATCTAACTCTTGATTTTGGCTCAGGTCATGATCTTGGGGTCTTGAGATCGAGCCATGTGTCAGACACCACACTCAGCATGGAGTCTGTTTGTCCTTCTCCCTCTGTTCCTCCCCCTGTTCATTCTCTCTCTCCCTCTCTCATAAATAAATTTTTAAAAATCTTAAAAAAATTAAAAAATACAGTTGTGCTGAGTGTGTGTGTGTATGGGTGTATATAAACCTCTCCTGCCTAATTTCTTGCCTTTAACCCCATCTTTACACCTGTGTTTACCTCTGCCTCCCAGTCCCCCCATCCCCAATACTGTACTTCAACCATATGGAATTATTTGAAAGGTCCCAAAATACTATGCTTCCTATTGCCTTGGAGCTTTCTTGAGTGCTGCCATTTCGCACAAAACCCTGCTTAGACAGAGTTCAGGGGAGAAGGAGCGGAAAGGGTGTGGGGAAAGGGACACTGGTGCCCATCGCTAGTGTGGTGCATGATGGGGGAGCCTACGCACTTCAGCTGGTTCTCGGGCTTCATTCACCAGTGACGTGACACATGTACACAATTACACACACACGATACACATGCACACACACATCTATACATATATGCATACATTATATTTACACACACACATACGCACTCTAGTTCCAATCTGAGTATGAAGAAAATTTCCCTAAGTTAAACATGGTCTGCACAGATCTCTGCCCACACCAAGAAAAGGCAGTGTGACACCCAGAACAAGGGAAAAGGGAACAATTACAGGGCTATTCTCTACTTAGCAAAGTCTCCACAAACACCCTGCGCGACTTCTTGAAACAACCTCTTTCCTATACTCAGGTGTCACATTCCTAGGTGTCACCAAGCTATTTTCTCTAAGATGAAGAGTCATAAAATAAGGACTTACAATCCTCCCGACCAAATATACCTCCAATTACATATGTGAAGGAGCTACTGTAGCATCAGGCACATAGCAGACATTCAATAAATAATAGCTATTACTATCGCATTGTCCCACAAATTGAGAAATATGAGCTGCACCTTTTCTAACAGCCCTAATTCTCTTAACAAAAACATAAACCTCACAGACTCCACCATCAAGGTGGTATTTACCCTTTGTAAAACTTATTTTATTCCTAGGTTGTTTGCAGCTTATGGATACAAACCACACTCATCACAAACTGTCAAATGCTCCCCTTTCTGCCTGCTCTCTTTATAATAAGATTTTGTTTGAATGAGTTGTTAAATGTTACACTCAGCTACTGTTTAGAACAGATGTGATTAGGTCAAGACCAAAGAAACTGAAACCCTGGCATTTAACCTCTTAGGTGAAACCTTTATAAGTTGAAGCTAGCAGGCTGTTTTTCTCCACATCATTTAATTTTTTAAATGATTAATCTTTAATTATTATACACAGTTTCAAAATAAAATAAACAACAGTTCCTACCAAATTAGTTAAAAGGCTCAGGTATAGCATGAAAAAATATCAGATATATTAGCTGTATCAGAAAAATAGCAGCAAGCTAATAACCAATGGGATTAGAACTCAAAAGATAGGACCTTGGTTTCTAATTTCCCATTTGTAGAATGGAGCCCATATTCCTAGGACCTATGTCATTATTCTGTTCTGAGGTTTAATTTAGGCTTTCAGGGAAACCAATGGATTTCCATCAATTCCACATTCAGGAAAAAGGCGAAAAGGAAACCACAGTTTATTTCGTGATTGCTTCTTGCTGGGTACCTCCATAAGCAGTCTTTCATTTAATCCTCACAACAACCAAGTAATAGAGGGATCATTATATCAACTCCAGGGCTGAGGAAATGAGCCCAGAGCCTTTAAATGATTTACTTGAGGTCACAGCCTTTGTAATTGATGGGCTTTACAGCCAAACCCAAGTTACTGCAGGCATTGGAGAATTGTCTATAATTCTGATGCTTCATTTATTCAGACAAGTGTGTTTCCAATTAATTCAAGTGAATGATGCTGGACTAGAGTTCAAAAGCAATTGAATTTGCATGTGATCATTTAAAGCACCTAAAAAAAGTATTATTCTACCTTTTCCTAAAAGATTTATATAATATATACACTGCTGTCTCTTTGGTTTTTTCCTCTCCCCTGCACAAGTAGATGTTACTATTAATTGATAAGTGACCTTATTCATGATTATATACTGGATATGAATCTCATTCCACAATGTCAAGTGCTCAAGAAATATCACTTTTTGTTTTTCTACAATGCAAATTATTTTCTATTTTGAGCTCCATTTCACTGGATGGCAAAAATATGATCTTGGTGAATTTGAGGTCTATTTCCCCAGGGTTATGTTTACATCCCAAGGACCTTCGAAAATGCTGAAGCACAAGAGGGGGGTGGCATCTGGCCCTGGAGCAAGCACATGTCCTTAGCAATGTCTTTTGTCACCTTAAGGTCTTGACTCTTTCCACAGCTTCTACCCCGCACAGGGGCAGTTGTCTCTCTGCTTCTGTGCTAGAAAGACGTGAAACCCGGGGAGACTGTGCAGATAGCTCTTGCAGTCATTCCCTTGTTCCCTGTCTGGGACTCTGCCTGGCAATGGGAAACAGGGTCCAGGTCCCTCTCTCCAGGGAATACCAACATCTTTGCTCTAATCAAATTCCCTCTATTGTTTCCTCTCTCCAGCCTGAAGCGATCTCTTTCTGGTTCAGGGAGTGCAACGTCCCATTTATTTCCTTCTCCTACCTTTGGCCTCCACCCCGCCCCCCAGAATCTTCTAAGTAACCCTAAGGGCTTAGCTTTTTGAAGCACAAACTAGAGAAAGGACTTGCATACTTCTTTCTGCCCTGTCATATCCACCTCTAATCAGCAAGGAGGCAACTATGTACTTGAAAAGAGAAATGAGAAAGACAAAAATACCCAGAGGGGAGAAAAACACAGCTTAATATCTCAAAAACATTTTCCCACCATCATTACCTGACCTATTATTAAAGGCACATTGGCCCATCTTTATTAGTGATTCTTTCTTGGACAGCCCTCTTCATTTAGGAGGTATTCGATGAATGGTGCCAAAAGGCCACAAAACAGGAACTCATAATCTCATCTAAAAGGTAGGCCATGTGCACTAAAAGACAGTTAATAGAGCTAAGAATTAATCATATGCTAACATCCAAACAAAACACAGTAGAGGGCTAAAAGTATTCTGGGGAGGGAGTAATTCCCAGTTGCCCAAGAAGCCAGAAGTATTTTTGTCAAGGCTACTTAATATGTGAGAAACCTTAAAGGTCCTGTGGACTTTAAAAATTGTGAAGGAAGAAGAAAGATACTACCAACAAGTAATCACTCCTTTCCCATCCACCCATCCCCTCCCCCATTCCATGCTGGAATAATTTTACTAAAACAGCAATTTCAGCATGACTTTCTAGTACTCTCAACTAACTCCTCAGCCTGGCTTGCCAGTGTTACACGGTGGTTCAAGTATGGAGCTTAAAAAAGATGGTGAACTGAACATGACATGACTACATTGCTTGGTGAAATACCACAAAAATGATAGACTAAAACATGAAAACACACATTCAGAAGGAAGAGACAACAGGATCCATATTTTAGAACTCAGAAAGCAAAAGAACAGGTAGTAACTGACTTAGCAAACACTAGAAACCTGAATCTTAAACAGGTAATAGAGGTCAAGAAACCACCTGAATTGTACTGAAGAGCTTCCCTAAATCCCAGGAATTGGCTATACCGGGTAATTCTGGAAAGAGAGAGCTAGGAAAGACTGAACACATGAAAAGTGCTGGTAAGTCTGCCTATGAAGCAGCTAGAGCCGAGATCTACAACTGCATGACTGATGACCATTCCCCAACTTGCTCAGAAGCCAGAGGTATATGCTGGGGAGACAATTAGACAAATGGTGTCTGGACAGGAAGACACTATGCACAGATGAGGGTGAGGAGAGCATACAGGAAACGGACATTTAGTACAAGTCTCTCAGCCCTGAATACTGAGACCCATAGCTTTTTTTCCCCCCACCAACTGGGTTCCCAGAACACCAGCAGCCCGTTTATACACTCCAGGCAGGAGATGGGAGAATTTCTCTTTGTACAATACAACTAGCCTAAGAAGAAAGCTCTAAAGCTACTGAGTCTAAAGGTACAATCAGGGGTACCCCAATGAAACAGCCCTGCCCACACACTCAGCATTCTCTAGTAATCTTTTTGGTGCCTCGCATGTAAATACAAATAGATACCCAAGGACCACAGATACTTGAAGAAACTCCAACATGAAAGAGAGAGACCAAAAGAAGCAAACAGAAGGAAAAAGCTGGAGGAAACAGAGGTGTTACAGGGAAGATAAAACTTTAAAAAAAACTCTATATACATTATTATCCCCAGTGTCATAATAATGTTAACACTGAATATTGATCTAACTAATGTATAGGGGGACAGAGAAAAGGAGAAACAGGAAGTGTGCTTGTGTGAGGAATGCAGGTAGTGGTTATGGAGAATGAATTTGAAAGCTTTCACTTTTGTTATATGATGGGTACAGTTTGCATAGCATTGTAATCACTTCTCTATTGAAGGTTTGATGGAAGTCAACTGTAAAATCATCTGAGTCAAGTTCATGGGGAAGGTAAAATTTTTTAAATATCTACTCGGATTCTTAGATTGTCATTTTTAATTCAAAGTTTCTACTACTTCTTGAGTTATATTGATATATAAATAACTCCATTTCCTAGAGTTTAAATGGAGGGTATAACATTAGACATAGAATTCCTCTTATAGGGTGCCTGGGTGGCTCAGTGGGTTAAAGCCTCTGCTTTCAGCTCAGGTCATGATCTCAGGGTCCTGGGATGGAGACCCTCATTGGGCTCCCTGCTCAGCAGGGAGCCTGCTTCCTCCTCTCTCTCTGCCTGCCTCTCTGCCTCCTTGTGATCTCTCTCCCTCTGTGAAATAAATAAAAAAAAAGAATTCCTCTTATAAATTTTTAAATATCCTCTAGATATTTCATTAGTCCACTTTCTCATTCTTTTTATTCCACTTTCTCACTCTTAATATTATTTGTGTTTGTTATTTTTCTCATTAATTTCACTTGACAAAGGTTTTTTTTCCTCATTCTTTCCAAAATCAGATTTCAGTTTCATTGATTTAATTTAGTGTATTGTTGACTTGTTTCAATGTTTTCTATTGTATCATATCTATCAATTCCTTCCGATTTCTTGGGTCTTTTCTATTAATTTTATCTTGTTGAATTGAGTACTTAATTCCTTTCTTCTAATATTGCTTGTTTTCTAATAGATACATTCAGGGTTACACCTTGTTCTTGGTACAACTTTTAAGCATCCCATAGGTTTGGAAATAGAACACCATTATTTATTTGTAAATAAACTGCACTCTCAGTTATCCAAGGGTGTCTTTTCATGTCCAGGTTGGGGTAGACACAATAATGCCCTACCACCAAAGATGTCCACATCTTAACCCCCCAGAACCTGTTACTTTACTTGGCAAAAAGGACTTTACATATGTGATTAAATTAGGTATCTTAAGATAGGGACAGCCCACTGAAATCACATTGGTCCTTAAAAGATACAAGAGGGATGCAGAAAAGTCAGAGAAGATGAAATGACAAAAGCAGAGATTGGAATGATTCAGGCAGCCTTTAAAAACTGGAAAAAGCAAGTCAAGTATTCTTCTCTAGATCCTCCAGAAGGAATGGAGCTCTACTGCTCCTTGATTTTAGCCCCATAATACCTATTTTGGATTTTTTTACCTTCAGAGCAGAAAAATAATAAATCTATTTTAAGCTACTAATTGTATGATAATTTGTTACAGCTACAACAAGAAACTCATACACAGATGATTTTTTAACTGTCTTATTTGTTAAATTCTTTATGTTATTATACTGTGGTAAGAGAAAATCACTTGCTTAATTTCCGCTTTGAAGAATTCATTGTCTTTTCATTTGTAGCCAAATTAATCACTACCCTTTATAAATGCTTTATACTTGCTTGAAAAGAATGCAAAGTCTTTCCTTGATAAATATATATTACATATATATTAAGAATGAATATATCTATAGAATGAATCATTATATATAAGAATGAATATAAATTCATATGTATGTTATACATTATATAATTCATATATATAAGAATGAATATATATACTTCTTAATTGTGTCTACCTTTTCCAATCTTCATTATGTTTTGTCTATTTGACCTATTAGTTTCTGAGAAAGAATGTTAAAGTTTACTATATGTGTAACAATATTTGCTATACATATTCAGAATGATACTGGTAGATACAGAAAAGTTTATTATGGTACATCCTCTTGGAGGATGATAGCTTAAATTAATAAAAGATAGATCTCCATGTCTCATTTTATTCTGTTTCTTGTATCCCACATTTTGCATTTGGCCTTAAATTATATCTTGTATTAATATAGTCATACATGGTTTTTCTTAAAAAGAAAAAAAACATTTGGCTGCTGTTTATTTCTATATCTTTATTTTCAACTTATCAGTGTCAGTTCATTTAATTGGCCTTTTCAAGTTCTATCTCTTCGTGGTATACAACTAGACTTTGTCAGAAGGTGGTGTTTCATTGTTGGGTTTTTTTTAAATTTTAACTCCAGTATATTTAACATAGTGTTATATTGGTTTCAGGTGTATAGTGACTCAACAGTTCCATATATTACTCATTGCTCATCGAGGTAAGTGTATTTGTAATCCCCTTCAGCAATTTCACCCACTTCCCCTCTGGTAACCATCAGTTTGTTCTCCACAGTTGAATCTGTTTCTCAGTTTGTCTCTTTTTCCTTATTTGTTTTGTTTCTTAAATTCCACATATGAATGAATTCATATGGTATTTGTCTTTCTCTGACTGGCTTATTTCACTTGGCATTATACTCTCTAGATCCATCCATGTTGTTGCAAATGGCAAGATTTCATTCTTTTTATGGCTGAATAATATTCCATTGTGTATGTGTACACACACACACAAACACACACACACACATACACACAACCACTTCTTTTTTATCCATTCATCTATCTATCCATGGACACTTGGGCAGCTTCCATATCTTGGCTATTGTAAATAGTGCTGCAATAAACATAGGGGTGCATCTATCCCTTTAAATTAGTGTTTTTGTATTCTTTGGTAGTCTTTTTTTTTTACAAATTTATTTATATATTTATTTTGAGAGAGAGAAAGAGAAAGAACACAGGCAGGGGGAGGGGCAGAGGCAGAAGGAGAAGCAGACTCCCTGCTGAGCAGGGAGCCCATTTTGCATCTCTATCCCTCCAGGACCCCAGGATTATGACCTGAGTCAAAGGCAGATGCTTAACTGACTGAGCCACCCAGGCACCCCAGTGTAGTCTTCTTTTTAATTTTTGAGGAATCTCCATACTGATTTCCACAGTGGCTACACCAGTTTGCATTCCCACCAACAGCACACAAGGGTTCCTTCTTCTCCACATCCTCACCAATACTTACCTCTATTATTGTTTCTTCCATCTCACTACGTTGTCTGTTATTAAATGGAAAGTGAACTTCCTAGAGTAATGATATTGCTTAACTTTAAAATTTTCATTTCTTGGGCGCCTGGGTGGCTCAGTGGGTTGAAGCCTCTGCTTTCGGCTCAGGTCATGATCTCAGGGTCCTGGGATCGAGGCCCGCATCGGGCTCCCTGCTCAGCGGGGAGCCTGCTTCCCCCTCTCTCTCTCTGCCTGCCTCTCTGCCTCCTTGTGATCTCTCTCCCTCTGTGAAATAAATAAATTAAAAAAAAAATCTTTAAAATTTTCATTTCTTTGGTTTATGAGGTTTTTTCACTGCTTTCATTTTTTTAATCTTTGATTTTATTGTCCAGAGCACTAATTTGATCTTTAGTTATGTACACTCTGTTATTTAACCCTTTTTATTACATTTTCCTTATTTTGGTAAAAATGTAATTTCTAAGAACTCCTTGTTCTCTGACCTTTTCTTTCGCAGTGAATCCTATTTTGTTTATTAGATGCAATATCTTTTCAAAAGTCTCTGAAGAAGTTTTTTTGTTGTTATTGTTTTATTTCTTGTGTGTAGCCTGGATTACTCCGGTTTCTTCTGGGATCAGCCTTCATCTTTCCAGTCATAGTTGGCTATTGGTTCATGTTTATAAATGAAGAACTAGACTCTAAATGTATGTAGCTAGCATGGTTTTTCTCTGCAGTTGTGTAGGTATGTTGCCCCAACAGGCTGCTCTGGTGAATGGGAGGTAAGTTCTGTGAGGTCAGCTCTATATATAATTCGATAGCACATGAAGCATGGCTTCAGACACCTTTGCTTAAAGGTATGTCAACCTAAAGTAGACCACTGTTGCCGCACTTGCCAATATATTAAAGAATTTCTCTTTTGAGTTGAACTATCTTTCCTTACCATCCCATCCTCCTGGGTCTATCATGAAGGCCACAGCTACCTCAAGTTCTGTTCTACTTCTCTCTGACTCCTCTACCCATACTAATAGCAGTTCCTAGGTGGCTCATTCAGTTTTGTAAAGTGCAGTTTCCTTATTGTTTTGCCCCTGTGGTTATATGTGTGTGGCAGCCTTCAGTTCTGTGGGAATGGGAGGGTATTGTGAAAAGGGGTTGAAGAAGACGGGAAACTAGTCCTATGATTCCAATGTACTTCTTTAGTGAATTTTACTGGTGGTTTTTCAGGTTTCTTCTTACTTTAGCAGTTTTCTCCCATATGTGTTTTGGGATGTAGCGTCCTTTCTTCTTGCCTATCTGGTCTTGTCTGCTTTCTATCTTCCAGGAATGCCTCATAACTTCCGATCCACTGGTGGCACTCTGTCTTAGTTATCAGCACTGTCACACGACAAATATCTACAGAGCTCCTATACTCAAACGGTCACTGTTTTAGGTACCAGGGATATAACACTGAATAAGAGAGACAAAATTTTCAGCTCTCATGAAGCTTACCTTCTAGTAGAGGGAGACAGACAACAAATATAACTAAAATGTCCAGTTTATCAGACAGTTCTAAGTGCTATGGGGGCAAATCTAGCAAAGAATAGAGGGAAAGAAACAGTACCTGCTTGAATTGTGGGGTGGAAGTATAAAGATGTGCATATTTACATTAAATATTATACATTTAACAGAATGATGCAAATCCAAAATATACACATGACCAATTCTGAAGGCACGTACTATTATTCGATTCAACAAATATCTTTATAAATGAGTTAAAGTGATTCACTGGGCATTCTGTACTTAGAGCTCTTTTGTTCTATCATAGCAAATTCTTGCTTATAGAGGAGGAGTGGGAGCACTGCTGATCAAGGTAAGATTCAACAGGAAGATGCCAAATCAAACTAGGAAAGATGTTAATCTGAAGCAGGCTAAGAGGGAAAAGCCAAGGGCAAGGGCACGGCAGGGAATATGATACCAAACATCAAACCTCAAAAATGTGCAACTCTGATGGAAGTGAGAATGTGAATTACAGAGTTAGTAGCCAGGGAAACTGATCCTAGGACAGAAACAGGTACTTGGAAGGGGTCAAGGATCTTGATTCCAATCTACGTCTAGGAAAAGCAAATGTGGGCTGGAGCCAGGCAGGGCTGGACCCCTTACACACATAACATAGTCACTTTCTGTCTTGATACACTACTGTATGTAAGTCTTCCTGTCACTACTTACACAGAATTATATTACAAACTAGGGTAGGATTAAAGCAATGCTCCTTCTGTACCCAAAAAAATGTTCTAAATTCTGAGAGGATTAAGAGCTAATAACAATTAATAACCACATAATAACTAACATTTTGAGAACTTATGATGTACATTGTGATAAGCATTTTATATGTGATATTGCATTTAATCCTCAAAAGATTCTCTGATATAGGTAGTATAATTAGTTCTATTTTAGGATGAAGAGACTTGCTTGAGGTCATACAACTGGTGTGGGGTCAAACCACGACTTGACCCTGGCCTGTATGACTTCATACCCCATGTTATTAACCATAATATACTGTCACCTAATTCCTGCCAAAATGGCACATTTGGTAGCCTCAGTTCACCATTTATAGCCCCCATACGATGTGCTATTTTAAAATTAGATTGAGATGGTTACCTTTTTAGATTTTAATGAAGGCATATATGAGAATATTAATACTGAGAGTGAGATGTTTTCCTAATTACACTTCAGTTTGATAATATCAACGTGGCTGAAATTTGAGCTCAACTTGTCTTTGCAGGTCCTCTTGTGGTACAACTCAACTACTACAGCTTGGATCTTTTAGCTATCTTACACTTTTGGAGATTTTCCAAAAATGAGTTGTAAAGGATAAAAGTCAGTATTTTAAAGACCAGGAAACTCTTCTCTAAGAAATATGTTTTTGACAATCTTAAGTCACTTTTTAAGTTATTAGATTAATACTAAACAATAATTCATAATACATCCGTCTTCTGGGTGAGATTTATACCTGATTTTCAGTTTCAGGGATGATAATCCTAGAGCTATGATGTCCAACACAATGGAAATGTTGTAGATCTGTGCTGTCCACTATGGTAGTCACTGGCTACATGCAGCTATTGAACACCTGAGATGTGACTACTCCCCCAGAGAAACTGTATTTTTGTTTCATTTACATGTATTTGATTTTAATTAATTTGAATTTTAAAACTGAAGCAATGTGGGGCACCTGGGTGGTTTAGTCGGTTAAGTGGCCAACTCTTGATTTCCACTCAGGTCATGATCTCAAAGTCCTGAGATCAGTCCCACTTGAGGGTCAGGCTCCATGCTCGGCAGGGAGTCTGCTTCAGGATTCTCTCTCTTCCTCTGCCCCTCCCCCTGTTCATATGTGCTCTCTCTGTCTCTCTGTCTCTCTGTCTCTGTCTCTTTCTCAATTAAATAAATCTTTTTAAAAAACTGAAGCAGGTATGCCTGGGTGTCTCAGTTGGTTAAGCATCTGCCTTCATATCAGGTCATGATCCCAGCGTCCTGGGATGGAGTCCCACAGGTCCTGGGATCGAGTTCAGCATCAGGCTCCATGCTCAGCAGGAAGCCTGCTTCTCCCTCTGCCTCTGTCACCCTCCTTGCTTTCCTTGCTTGTGCTCATTCTCTTTCTCTCTCTCTCTCTTTCTCTCCCTCTCTCTCTCTGACAAATACATAAATAAACAAATAATCTCTAAAAAATAAATTAAAAAACTGAAGCAATGTGATATATTCTTCCGTCACACTTTCATTATTTTGATAGGACTACATTTCACTTTAACCACTGAAATTTTAGTATCAGAATCGAGATGTGCTGCAAATGTAAAATATACACCAGATTTCAAGTACTTAATATGAAAAAAAAGATTGTCAAACTCATTCTAATAATTTTGTATTAAATACATGTTCATAAATTTCAAATATATTGCTTTAAATAAAACATAATATTAAAATTAGTTTCACCTATTTCTTTGTACTTCAGTAATGTGACTAGTAGATCATTTAAATTCTACATGTGGCTTATGTTATATTTCTATTGGATAGTGCTGCCCTAGAATGTTCTAATATTAAGGAGTTCCAGCAGACACCCTGTTTTGCAGGATAATCTATATGTGGGATATTACAACACCTAGAGCTAGGGTCACAGGCCTAATCTTCATCGTAGTCCAAGCAACAGCTCTTACAGCTCTGTATCCCAACTGGAACACAGGAATGGAACACAGTATGCAATGACACAGACTGCCACATACCACCCCACCCAATCTGTACACTAACAGTTGTTGGGAGCAGACCAGCATCCAGGCAGAGGCTTCTAGCTGGCACATCTTCAAGCACTGACCCAAATCTCTATCCTATATATTAGACCTTTCTATTTTATGACAATATGACCTTTTAATGGTGACCCAAGGTAGATGGATGTTGATTGCTCTAAGAATTGATAGACATTCTGCATTACTTTCAATAATTTTGTATGAAAATATTCCATTGGATACCAAAATACACTTCCATTGGATATCCAATAAAAATATACTTAACAAAAATTCAGTATTACATTTGTCAATGAAATTTTAAAAAGCTGTTGAGCTCCTTATATAGTTTCAAATATTGTATATTTTGAACTATAAGCAATGATTTTATATTTTGAGTAAAGTTTCTCATCAATGGTGACTATCAAGAATTTGAAGAGATGATCTTCTTAAAGGGCTTGATCAGACATTTCAAGAAGCCTTTCAAGCATAAAATCTTTCTTTATGCCTTTCTTCAACAAACATGTATTGAATACCTATTCTATGCCCATGGTTGTTCTAATGACTGGCATACACCAGTGAACAAAACAAACCAAAAACCTGGCCCTCACAATGCCAGAGGTTGAGGCAGGCGTAAAAACTGTTGGCTACCTCTATTTGTAAGTGCACTTGCAAACAGGAAATTCACTTTCTCCTTTCCAACCAGGGCTCGGCAGAGTGGCTCCCACAAAGAAGGGTGACGAGAAGAAGGGCCATTCTGCCATCAGTGAGGTAGTGACCAGAGAAAACACCATCATTGTTCACAAGTACATCCATGGAGTGGGTTTCTAGAAGTCTGTTCCTTGGACACTCAGAGAGATCTGGAAATGGCAAAGCTGTCTGGGCCAAAGGAATAAGGAACATTCCACACTGTATCTGTGTGTGGCTGTCCAGAAAACGTAACGAGGACGAAGACTCACCAAACAGGCGCTGTACATTGGTTCCCTATGGACCTGTCACTACTTTCAAAACTCTACAGTTAATGTGGATGAGAACGAATTGCTGATTGTCAAATAAAGATATAAAACTGCAAAAAAATAAAAAGAATTCACTTTCTTACAACATATTGTACCATCCAGTCATCTTAGAAACAAGAGGACTGAGCCCTATGTATTGTTTGGTGGTATTAATTCATCTCATTGATCAGACTTTAATAATTTGTTTTAATATTAAAACAAAAATTAGGATGTTTGCTTCATTGCACTAGACCCCTACTCAGAGACCTGTTTTTCACTCCCCCCATCCCAATCCCTCATTCACAAAGAATAAGACCAAATCTCATTAGGCTGGGACTTGGCCAACGCGGATTTGGAGAAATTGTCAATTTGGCTGAAACAGTATATTTCTCATGAAAAAAATGTTGAACTGTACCTATTTACGTAAGACCTTTTTGTAAAATCTCATGACCTTTGAGTCTGCCCACAACCCCCAAGTTACAATGGTGAGATCTCTATGTTCCGGGGGCACCTTTTTTTAAAGGTCGTGCTACCCTCATCTCTACTATTTGCCTTGAGGGTCAGAATACCTCTGGGACTAATGTCAGCTTGTACAGTCCTCTCTGCAGTTCTTTATAAGAGGTCCAGGGATCCTTGCTCAAATGACATCCAGGGCTTGCTCTGACTTTCCAAAGACCTTGCAGTGAGTTATGTTACCCATGCATGGAGGACCCCCCCTCAAGCACCATTCTATAAGGCAGCGCTTCCCACCTTTCTCATAGTAGGACACACATAGGAAGTGATACTTGCATCGTGCCTTGGGGTAAAGTGGAGGGCATCAGGGACCTCTAAGAGGGAGTTGTAAAAAAAAACAAAACTACATTTTCTTGACATTATATAATTAGAAAATACAATAAGAAAAATAAAATACCAAGCATTATGGAAGAAGTTAAATACTGAATTTGATGAAAGTCATGACAATTTTAAGCTTCCTTCTGTAAACACAATTTTACATTTGCTTTGCAGCAAAATCCCTCGAAAGAGCTGCCAATACTCTCTCCAATCCCTCTCCTTTCAATTCTAATTCCTCTCCTTTTATAAGTTTGTTTTATTAACTCTCCTTACCCCGTCCATCCCTTTCCTCCCCATAGGCAGCTATGTGTATTATTTCCTTTCTTCTCCATCAGTGTTTCTTTATAAGAAGAAAGAATTTATGAACACAGACTCTTATCCTCCCCACGCTTTCTTATGCCAGAGGTAGCATGCACTGTTCCATATG
This sequence comes from Ailurus styani, assembly GCA_002007465.1. NCBI lineage: Eukaryota > Metazoa > Chordata > Mammalia > Carnivora > Ailuridae > Ailurus > Ailurus styani. The sequence continues at coordinate 1,271,483 of LNAC01000247.1, forward strand.
TGGTTTTATACATGTAGCAACATAGCCTAGCGATCTTCCAATGTTCAATGATCCATGGAGATCAACCTCATTATTTTTTCTCAGCTGTATCGTATTCTATCTTGTGGGTGTTCCATAGTTCATTTAAACAGCTTACGAGTAGCAGAACACTTGGACTCTTGCTTTTCAAACAATGCCAATAGAGAGATATACATGTAGATACATCCATATGTAAATCATGTACATATGTCATGTCACTGGTGAATGAGGCCTGAGAACCAGCTGAAGTGCGTAGGCTCCCCCATCATAGAGGTTGTACTCCATGCACCACACTAGCAATGGGCGCCAGGGTCCCTTTCCCCACACCCTTTCCGCTCCTTCTCCCTTGAACTCTGTCTAAGCAGAGTTTTGTGCGAAATGACAGCACTATGCCAAGGCAGTAGGAAGCATAGTATATTGGAACCTTTCAAATAATTCCATATGGTTGAAGTACAGTATTGGGGATGGGGGGACTGGGAGGCAGAGGTAAACACTGGTGTAAAGATGGGGTTAAAGGCAAAAAATTAGGCAGGAGAGGTTTACACACACACACACACACACACACAGTACAACCTTAAACAATTCATTCAATATGACTTGACAACAGTATAGAGGAGGGCAGGGAAACAGATGTAGACACAGCTGTAAAGATGAGAGTAAAACCTGAATAATACGTAATATATTTTTTAAATGGAAGAATGAACTAAAAACAAAAACTTAAATGGTCACCTCTAGAGAGAAAGAGCAAACATGGTGGGAGGGACAAAGACAGAATCTGTATTTCTGTGAATATGTCTTGTTTTATAGATTTTTCTTTCAAGACTATAGAAATATTTTATATAAGACAAAAGTAATTTTTAACAACAACCCATAAAAACTGAAAGCAAAACAAAGCAAATGAAACCTGACTGTATACCGAGTTCATGGCATAACCTCACAAGAGATGAACAGTACTCTTCTGTTTTTATGTACATTTGAAATTTTCCATGGGAGGGAAAGAGGGGAGAGAAAGGGGGAGAGAAGAAGGGAAGACAGAGGGATAAGGAGGGGATGGGAAGTGACAGGAGGGGAGGGGAAGAGAGAAAGGCAGGCTGGCCAGAGAGATGGGAGGAAAAGATAGAGTGTGGAGTCACAGAAACCATTCTTTAAGCAGGAGGGGATAATCAAAACAGTCAAACGGTGCCCGGAGGTCAAATAAAGTAAGAACTATGAAGCATCCATCTCACTGAGCAACACTTGAAGAGTTGATTAAAAAAACATTACATGTGGTTTGAAAAGGGCAAATGTGCTTATGACACACTAGAAGGTAAAATCAAGAATGACCTGCGTAATCCAGGACGTATGGGTGTGGTTCTCTTACCTGCGGCCTTCCGAGCTTCCGGAGTCTAACCCCGAGACCCCCCTTTACCTGACCCCCTTCCTATGGACATGTCTGACTGCACCAAAAGGAGGCGAGCTCCTTCCCGGAGCCTCCAAGCTTCTGAAGGCCTGCGTAAGCCTCTGAAGGCATCAGGAAAGAGTAAAATGGGTCAGATTAGATCTGCTTGAGATGCAGCGTGGTCATATTAGTGTTGCTGCAGTCAGTAATTAACAGATATTAGTATCATGCTTACTTAGGACCAAGCACTATTCTAAGCACTTTATAAATATTAACTTAATTTAATCCTCTTAATAGCCCTATGAGGTGGATACTATGATTATGAGTTTTGCTTGGGCTCTATTACTTCCTCGCCGCGTGACACTGACCAAGTCATTTCTCAGCACTGCGCTTCGGTTTGCTTCTCTGTACAAAGGAAGCCGTTAGCTGGGGATTTCAAAACTTCTTTACAACTTGAACCTTCCATGAGCTGTGGTGGTGAAAAATCAGCAGTGACCTAACACGGTATGTGTGTGCAGGGTCGGGGGAATACTGACCTGGCCCCTTTTTTACCTTCTCCCAGCTTGGAGTTCCATTACCTCTGTTCTGCTGTTCTCCCTACAGAAGGCAGGAAATGTTAAATACCTACAATGCCTTGTTCTCAGTAGACGTTTAACAAATGCTTGTTGGCTAAGTTAACGGGTGCAAATTTAAATGATCCCCCCTTGCTCAGAGACCCCGCTAGGACACTTCTCCATCCAGACAAGTGCTGAAATCTCAGCACATACCCATGCGTGTTTCAAAAGCCATGCTGCATTCCGGTCTAGATTCGCTTTCCTCTTGAAAAACACTGTTGTGACCATTTAAAAGCTTTCAGTAAAGGATTTTTCTGCAGCAAAAAAATCAAAGTCAGATACTAAAGGCAAAGATTTGGGGGCGTAGTCAAAAGCGACTTGAGGCTCTTAAGAAGGTTGACTAAGTAGTGTCAACCCTAAGAGAATCAATTAAATGGCTGTTCCTTCAGGCCATGCGGGAGTTTGTTAAAGCATTCTTATGTGTGTTTGCTTTTGGATCAATCAACGAATAATTCAAACTGGAATCGCCATTCCTTCAATGTTCTCCTATGAAATTATTGAGGTAAAGGACAAAGGTAGGGGCCCCATGCCTTAAGAAACAGAAACTCACGAAACAGGGATATTAAGCGATTATTCATGTTACCAAAAAAAAAAAAAAGTTCACTGTAGACAGAGTTCCTTTAAACAGCCTGCTCCCTCCATGCCCTTAAGATGTGACTGGGTTTTCCAAAATTGTATCTACTACACAAAGCTTTACAGGAATACATGTTTTGTAAAATAGAGCCTCCTCTGTATTTAATATTTACCAATTTTAAGCTGCCACGGTGCATTTGAACACTTACTTGGGCTAAAAACTCACTGCGGAAAAGTAAAAAGTAAAATCTCCCCACTAGAACCTTTCCAGAAAACACACGCAAAAAGTTCACATTATTGGGGGAATCAAGAGTTAGTTTGATTAAATACTTGGTCGTCTCGTGTCAGAAGCATTGCATTTGATATCGCAGTTGCACGTGACTTTCTGGGTGCTATTTTCCATGAGTACATTTCAGTAGAATTCCTTCTAGGTCAGGGTTATCAGAAGCTCTTGGAAATTCCTCTTTGCTCTTTGTGAGTTTTTTGCTTTGTTTCTGTTTTTCCAACGCGGCAGTCGTGATTATCTTGATATCTCTTGGAATGTGTTCCTTCTGCGGTATACATGTACTACTAGTTGGTGGTACACACTGTAAGGAACTACTGGTTTCTGTCACAGATTGTATAGATTGAAAAGGAACCTGACTGCCACGGTGGGGAAGGGAAAGAAGATTTAAAGCAGGAACACTTGAAAATGAGAAGCAGAAAAAGTGCTGCTCCTGAGGGAATTGCCTTTCTCATGGCATGCTGCCCAGAAGCTGCTATTCCTTCCTGGCTAAAGCCACAGAGAAGATGAAAAGCGGAGTCCAACAAACGGCCGGAGTGTGGTGGGAAACAGGGCTTCATGGAAGTCAGCAGTTTGCAAAGCTGGGGTGTCTGGTGTCAGAGCAAGGCTCCACTCCTCATGGGAGTCGGGGCTGTCACACAGACTGGAAAGCAGTGTTCACGCTGAGGGTGCGACCCCGTGGTCATGCAACCAAGCTGGGGAGGGGGGTGGTTCTCGGCAGAATCACGAGATCTCTGGCCCACCCTTTGGGGGAGCAGAGCAGCCCTGAGAGATTATGTCAGACAAAAGATAGGAACACAAGGAAACCTGAACCCCAAAGACAGGCAAGGCACAGCTGTGCTGAGGCCAGGAGGGAAGGGTACAAATGACAGCAGTCACAAGTGCAGTGGTCACGACAGTGGTGGAGAACTGGCAGATCGAGCGTATGCTTTTGCATCTCAATCACAGCCACTGGGAGTCTTGGTAGCCCCGGATGTCCACTAGTGAGTACTAGTGACATATCCAAAAGAGACATGACACAAGCCTCCAAAAGGAAGAAAGAAAACCAAAAAATAACAACAACAATAATAACAACCCCGTAAACAAACAACAACAACAACAAACCAGAATTGAGACCTAGCCTACCACTTGAATGTTTCCTGATGTGGCTGAGCAGGAAAGAATTAAGTCCAGTGGGATCAGGTAGGATAGAGAGAACCAGGTCCTAGAACAAGGTGTGCCTGCAATGGTGGGGCATGGACTTCCGATAAAAACAGGTTGCCAAACGACCTCCCCAGTGACAACACCCTCCCCACAGATACCGCTCCCTCAAACCAGCCGCACCCCAGCTGGCTCTTTGGGAGGTCACGATTTCAGCTGCAAGCCACTTTAGCCACCTCCAGCCTGCAGTTGAACTCACTCCAGGCAAGCCGGTGCCAGCAATTAACCCTCTAGGTCACGGTTTCCCTCGAGGGATGTGACACCTGGTTCTGCAGTTTTAGCAAGATCTCAGGCTGAGTTCTCCCGCATTCCACTGGCTTGTTTCTTAAGCCCCACATCTACTAAAACTGTCAGGAAATTTTCAGGCTGGTTTCTCATGACCAAAAACATAATCCTATAATCCTCAAAAATATTTTGAACAGATAAACAGTACAGCGTAATATCTGACACAGCCAGGCACCTGCAGGCCAGAGCATGGGCCTCCACACAGCACTTCTAGTTAGTGGGCCCCAGCCAGCCCCTGCAATTAACCCTTTTGTGTCAGTCATCGTCCCAACCCTCCCTCGGAACTAGGGTGATTTTTTAAATCTAAATTCCCATTAGGGTGCAAGTTACATGCAAAAAATGAAAGGTCTGTCTGGAATAGCTGTTAATTTTCAACAGAGTGTTCTCAGTTGACCCAGTTGCCCAAATGGAGTCCTTTGATGATACTTCCCTATGGAAATCCCAAATAGAGATGTTTTACCTCTAGATAACTAAAAGTTAGCGACGCCTGGGTGGCTCAGTTGGTTAAGTGTCTGCCTTTGGCTCAGGTCATGATCCCAGGGTCCTGGGATCGAGTCCCTTGTCAGACTCCTTGCTCAGCAGGGAGCCTGTTTCTCCCTGCTGCTCCCCCTATTTGTGCTCTCTCTCTCTCTCTCTCTGACAAATAAATAAAAAATAAAATAAATAAAATCTTTTTTAGAAAAGTGAAATATGAGTCTGATTTTCTTTTTTAAAAAACTCTCCCATTTAATGAAAGGTTTGGGGTCTGTTTGGGTTGATATTTTCATTAAATGTTACTTAAAATTTGAACCTGGGGACTTCTGAATTTTGAAAGTTTACGTATATCTGAAAGAATACTGTCAATGAAGCAAAAGCCCTTAATTGATATGGAATGAGTACAATATTCTACCTGCCTAATAATACAAATTCTGGTGACTTTAACCAACTGAAGCTCAAACAGGACCTTAAAAGTAAGTGAGAATGTACCTGAACATTTAACAAAGCAGCTGTAACAAAGGGCACGGACTTTACGGCATAGTGCATAGTAGACAAAAAACTACCCTCTGACTTTTCAACTAGAAACTATTATTTTTAAATTTTGTGTTATATTTAACCGATTTCCTTATCTGGTTTCCCCCTGGTAACCTTCCATTCCTTCTAGAATTACCGTCAAATTAGCCACAGTGACCCAGTGAAGGAAGAACACTGTGAGAAATAGTTTCACTGAAAAATGAACATCAAACAGAGGAAAGAAGTCACTAGAAGAGCCACAAGAGCCTCAGCAAACAACTCTCCACAACTTAGTGGACCCTGAACGCCCTGACAGAGCTTACAAATACAATACAATCCAGAATATTCCAAGTAGTTATCAAGACAGGGTTAAATCACGTTCAGTGCTCTCTGTTGAGTAAAACACAGAGAGTACATAAGGCAGTTTAGGAAATTTTTAACTTTCATCAAGCAAAGGGATAAACTTCAGTTATGTGAAAAATGCAGCTGCAGAGAATACCCCATTCCTTCACAGAGAACATTCCATCCCTTATAGAGCTCTATGATAAACAGTAAGAATGGTTCTCCCTTATTGAGCACCTTCACTCAGAGCCTGCGCTTGGGTTCAAATCTGGGATTGCCAGGCTCCAAATCCTTTCCATTGTTCAATCACTGAACAATAAAAAGAACACCCGATTAAAAATGGGCAAAGGATTGGAACAGACATTTCTCCAAAGAAGATAGGAAAAAAAAAAAAAAGACCAGTGGGCACATGAGAAGACGCCATAGCCATAACAGGAATACAAATCAAAACCACGATGCGATACCACTTCACAATCACTAGTTGGGCTATAATCAAAAAGATAGTGGGTTGATGATTATGTAGAAAAATGGAAACTCTTATACACTGCTGTTGGGAATGTAAAATGGTGCAGCTGCTTTGTAGAACAAGCTGGCAGCTCCACAAACAGTTAAACATAGAGTCACCATATGACCAGCAATTACACTCCTAGGTATAAACTTGAGAGGAAGAATGACAAAAATATCCATGCAAAAACTTGTACATGAATGTTCATAGCAGCACTATTCATAATAGTCAAAAAACGGAAGCAATCTAACTGATAAATGGACAAATAAAATATGGTATATCCATACTGCCATATTATTCAGCCACAAAAAGGAATGAAGTACTGATCAATACTACAACATGGATGAACCCCAAAAACATCATGCTAAGTAAAGGAAGCCAGTCACAAAAGACATTTTGTATCACTCCATTTATAAAATCTGTCAACAGGCAAATTTGTAGAAACAGAAAGTAGATGAGTGGTTACCAGGGTTTGGGGGAGATGGGTGGGGGAAATGAACAGTGATGGCTAGGTGATATGGGGTGGCTTCTGGGGGTAATGAAATTGTTCTCAAATTGATTAGTAGTAGTAATGGCTTTGCAATTCTGTGAATACACTAAAATGCCTGAAATGCACACCTTAAATAGGTGAACTATATGGTGTGTGATTTATTTCTCAATAAAGCTGATTTAATATGAAGGTATGATGTTTGCCTCAAGAAGTATATCTGAGGGATCCTCAACATCGAGTTTATTTGCTACTAAATTTTTAAAATTGTTTATGAAACACTGTTGGTTTTGGGCAATGCACTTCTGCTTCTTTAGCTGTGTGTTCTTCCAAATATGCTGAGTAAAGCCAAGATCTCGTGCTGTTATTTATTCCCAGCAACAGGAAAAAAAATAGTAATTATATTTCATGGTATGATATATTTATACGAAAGCATAAAGGCAAATCTATCTTGGCATGTGGAAGTTTTTTCTTCACATTTTTAATTGATAAACTTATTGCTCTATTATAAAACAATGCATAATCAGCATGGAAAATATGGAAAAATGCAGAAGACATAAGAAAAAAAGCCAGTCAACGCTATTCCCACCCACGAGATAACAACTGCTAACATTTTGGTTTATTTTTTCCCCTTGTTTCGCAATGCATATTTTTTTTCACATAGCTGTGATCACATGGTATACTTCACCATTTATCTCCTGTCTGCTTTCATGAGAGCTTTGAGGAACAAACCTAGTAAAACTTGGACCAAAGCACTGATCTGTCTCTCTAGATTCCCCTCCCCTTGCTTACCTTCTTTTTCCTGGAGCTCACCACCACCACCCGTGCCTGAAGACAGTGAAGCCATTAAGAAGAAAAGCTACCAAACAAAGCTTGAGTGCCCATCACCTTGAAGTGCCCAACCATCTCCATGAAGCTTACTGGTGTCTCTCACAGGCTTACATATAATGAATCAATACCACAGCAACAGTTCAATTTCATCTTTACAAAGGAGGTCATGAATACAAATGGAGACTCAGCTCTCTCATAATCAAGTATGTAACCCCCTTACCAGCTTGCAGGAGCTCTGCCATGATGTTGCCATCTCTTCCTCTTTGATGTTGTTAGTAGAACACCAGACACAGGGACCTGTTCTCCAGAAAATGGAAGGCCGCTTCTCCATTGTTAGAGCATGATCATTAACAGCGTGGTATCACTCCAGGCCAAAGACTGTATTTTAAAAGCCAATGGCACAAATTGTATCTATAAACAGCGGAGAGCCTGCCTAAGGCATCAGGATACAGAAGCTCCATCTGTTCCCCAGCCAGCAAAAGACAGGTAAGTCAAGAGCTTGCATATATAAGGTTCATAAAGACACTGCGCATGGGAAATGCGCACTTATAGCCCATATATACTGTGTTGGAGGAAGTGCAATTAGATCCAACAAAGCCCAAAGCCCCACCATTGAAAATGCTTTGTGAAGCTAAGACCCACATTTGCACTGCAAGATTTAACAAAGCAGCAGCCATGATTCAACAAGGCAGCACCTGAAGAAGTTGTTAAGGTGTTTGGTAGACACCAGACAAAAAGAGACCTGTTGCTAATACCCTATGAATCATAAGTCCCAATTTTCTCTATTATGTGCTCATTATTAAAGTGCCTTAGCCTTTCTTTTATACAGATGGAAATAGTGTGGGTTTTTTTTTAAGGAATAAGTCACCTTAAGCCAGTTGTTGTTTGGATCTAGCTGTGATCAAAAGAACTGTTAGGACAAAAGCAGAAAGAACCCAATTATGCAAAGCCTGTAACGTTAGTCATTAATAGCATCCTGTGGGAGAACCAAATGTAATAAGATGGGTACATAGTATGATGTCAAATTAACCCATTTTTTCATGGACTATTGTACTAAGTAAAGCAAAGGGAAAATGTGTGCCCTTGTAAATCCAAAGGTTGAATGTTATGAACAAAGCTCTCAACTCATGCAATTTTCTGAAATGACCTGAAATTGAAAAATTCAGTGTAGTAGACAGGAACATATTTGATTAAAACATGGGAAGAAGCACAGCTCAACTCTTGAGGAAATACTGAGTGTCACAGCTCAGGAGGAATAATTAGATAAATGGATGTTTTTGTAGAGTTTTCTGCCTTCGCCCTGGTCAACAAGCACTTCTGAAGTGAACAGGAGTCCTCAAGAACAAGCTTCCTATGTAATATAAGATGTCTGGAGGGCAGTAAACAAGTGACAGAACTCAAAGTTCCCTTCTGAGGCTAATATTCATCAAATGTACTAATTTCTATCAAAGCAGCCATGAATCCAAGCACCCAATACTCGATCCAACACAGAAAAGACAAATAAATATGGGAAAATATGGCATCATCTTTTCATACCTTTTCTCAAATCTAGTCTTGCAGTGTCAAGATAACGGGAAAACACCATGATGTCCCTGTGTTTCAGGCCAGGGGTGGGAATTCACAGGTTATTCTTTAGGCCATTCTTTAGTTTCCATTTGGTGCAGAAAAAAATAATTTGGAAGTTCATTGTCAATTTCAGTTTGTCATCTTTCTATATCAAAGACAGATGGGATTGGATGCAAACATATGGGAAGATATTTTTTTCTAAGCCTAAAATGTCTTGGATATTTGTATATTTTATCATTATTATACAGGGCTGGGTTGTCACTTGGCTATCACCTTAAAGTAATTTCACCTGGGACACAGAGAGTGTCCAGCCCTAGATCAATGAAGAATATAGGAAACAGCTCCATAACGTAAACTGGGTTTTCTCTGCCCTTCATAAAAACTACTCTTGGCCACTGTGCTAAGGCAGTTCCAGTTGCACTTTTCTGGTGCCTCTCTCTCAGCAAACTTCAGGCTGTACATCAGGCTTATGGGATGTTTCATGGAGCAACTGCCTGCAAAGTTGATCTCTGTGTTGTCTTTCCATGTGTATATTCATATCTCTTATTTCTGAAATTAAACCAGTGTCTTTGTTTCACACTGCAATCAGCACGTGAAGTTTACCACAAAACATACCCTGCCTTTACTGACTTTTTTAGAGATTCCAGCAGGGGTGTAGGGGCAGAGGGAGAGACAGAATCTTAAGCAGGGGTCCATGCCCAGTGTGGAGCCCAAGGCGTGGCTCAATCTCACAAGCCTGAGATCATGACCTGAGCCGAAATTAAGAGTGGGATACCCAACTGGTTGAGCCACCCAGGCACCCCCCATTTCTTGCTTTTAAATATGCCAAGAGTCTACCTTATCCAGCTGCCATCACAGCCCACCAGTAAACACTGTAGCATGAGATACTTTCTTGTACAGTTGGCAGGACTACACTGTTTTGCCCATGTTCAGCAGTGGTAGATTAAATGTGTTTCCTCCTAAGAAGTCAAACAGGGTACCATTCCAGCTTTTTAAAATTAAAATGAAACCATGAAATATCAAGAAGAAAGTACAAGAGAATATTCACTTTTTCTCCAAATGGACTATGCTTTTGTAAGTACAAGAACAAAAGAAGAAACCATAAAAGATATATGGACCTAACAATTAGAAAGCATCAACCTTCTGCATGTTGAAACAAAATTAAACTGCAAACAAGAAGCTGGAGAAATGTATTTGCCAAACAAATGTGATATGCACAAAAGGGTTAATATTGTTAATATACAAAGAACTTCTATAAATCAATGAGGAGAAACAAGCATTCTAATAGATAAGTAAGCAAGGGATCACGCACTGTTGACTGTCTAGCTCAGCAAGCATTCCCAGCACCGCCGCCCCCTCCTACCCGTATCACTGGCAACCAGCGGTCATAATGTGACACAATCTTGCAAGCAAATATCTGCTGAAAGAGAGGGGCATTTCTAGGAAAATTTATGTTTTCTTGATTTGAAGTACAGCTGTCACACATGTTCCTTACCTCATTCTTCCTGCTTTGGACAAGGACGGGATGACTGAAGCTGGGGCAGTCGTCTCGCAAATATGGCATCATTTAGCTACTGAACCAATACCACCAGCAGCTGGTTACTTCCAGACTCCTGTTTGTGTCAAGAAAAAATGAACCCTTATGAGTTTAAGCCACGGCTAATGAGGGCTTCAGATACTCTGAGCCAAAAACATTCCTCACAGATATTCCTCATATGATCAAGCAAGTCTTACTGAACAGGTGAGATAGACAATAAGCAGAAAGATCATTTCATCTCACAAATAATATATTAAAAATTAAACAGCACCTTAGACATTATGCTAAGTGAAATCAGCCAGTCACAAAAGGACACATATCTTATGAATCTATTTAAATGAGATACTTAGAATAATGAAATTCAGAGACAAGAAAGTGAAATGGTGGTTTTCGGGGCTGGGGAGAGAGGGAGGGGAGAATAGGGTGTTAGAGTTTAATGAACAGAGTTTCAGGTGGGGAAGACAAAAAGTTCTGGAAGTAGATGTTGGTGATGGTTGCGCAACAATGTGAATGTACTTAATGCCACTGAACTATACACTTAAAAATTATTAAAATATGTAGGGGTGCCTGGGTGGCTCAGTAGGTTAAGCATCTGCCTTTGGCTCTCTCTCTCTTCCTCTCTCTCTCTCTCTCTCTCTCTCTCTCTCTCTCTCACACACACACAAACTCTCAAATAAATAAATAAAATCTTTAAAAAATTTTAAATGGTAAATTTTGTTATACATATTTTACAATAGTAAAAAATACAATAGAATCAGAAAAAATAAAATAGCGATACAATTTTTCTACTTTAAAAACTGACTAAATTTTTTTTTTGATTTTGTTAACGATGGTACACAGGATTTCTGAGTGTGGGGAAACAAGGATCCTCACATGCTACTACTGTGAGTCTGAATTGGCCAGACTACTTTATTTTTTTTTAAGATTTTATTTATTTATTTTGACAGAGAGAGCTCCCAAGTAGGCAGAGAGGCAGGCAGAGAGAGGAGGAAGCAGGCTCCCCGCTGAGCAGAGAGCCGATGCGGGCCTCGATCCCAGGACCCTGAGATCACGACCCGAGCCAAAGGCAGAGGCTTTAACCCACTGAGCCACCCAGGCGCCCTGGCCAAACTACTTTAGAGGAACTATGGTAAGTTGTATCCCCAAATCTTATAAGTATTCATATTCTTTGGCACAGTGATTCAACTTCCAGGAATATAGCCAATAAAATATCAGCAATATACTGTTTTAAGTGCAAAGATATTCATAATAGCATTTTTTATAATATCAAAACATTTGAATTAACGTATGCATTGTTCACCATCCCTTCCATGGAATACTGTGCTGGCACAGTGAACAATAGTGTAGGTCACTGGCTCTGAAACTTTGCTGCATATTTGAAGTGCCTAGGGGAGATTTTATAACTCCCAGGGCTGCTGGGAGTTATATCATATATGTTACATATGTGATATGTAACATATCATATGTTATCCCATAACATATATCATATGTTATCCCATAACAACTCATATCCATTCCATTAGGACTTCTGGAGGTGGGACCGAGACATCAGTACTCTTTAAAGCTCCCCCCACCTGATCCCTCCCTGAGATCCCACTGTGCAGCCAAGCTCAGGAACCACTGATGTGGATTTCTATTTATTGACATGGATACAACATAAATATTCACTAGAGTTTCTTTCATGATAAAAGTGGATTATAGAACAGTCTGTATAGCATGAGCTCATTTAAAAATATAAATGTGTGGGACTTCTGAGTAAAGATGATGGATTAAACACCCACATTTGCTTTTACTTCTTCCTAAAATGCCACTAAAACAACAATAAAAGATTTTTTTTTTAAAGATTTTATTTATTTATTTGACACAGAGAGAGAGATTACAAGTAGGCAGAGAGAGAGGAGAGAGGAGGAAGCAGGCTCTCCGCTGAGCAGAAAGCCCGATGCGGGCCTCGATCCCAGGACGCTGAGATCATGACCTGAGCCGAAAGCAGAGGCTTTAACCCACTGAGCCACCCAGGCGCCCAACAATAAAAGATTTTTAAAAGGTCCAAACTGACAAGGAGAAACTAATGGGAGAAGGGAAAACAGCAACATAGTTTTCAGAGCTAGAAAGCATCCGAGTGGTGACTTAGTAGAACCAAGAAAGCCAAATCCTGAACTGACAGTCGGGAAAGCTAAAAAGTAACCCAATTTATAATGCCAAACCCCTACACCTGATGATAGCCTAATTAGGGGAAGCAGGTAGCTCTGGCAGGATGGGAGGAAAGGTCACTTGAAAATGTACTGAGAATGCAGTTACAATTCCAGGTCCCTTCCCTAACCCCAGCTGGAACTGAAGGTTTGTTGTGTGGACAGGATAGAACAGCAGGTCTCTAGACAGGGGGCGTCAGACACAGTGGCGGGCTGAGAGTACTGTAACTGAAAGCAGATGGCTTCAGTGAAGACAAGTCTCCAGCTCTCTTCCACTCCATTCCTTTGTGAAGTCCTACCTCAGGACCTCAGAATGTGACTATATTTGGAGACAGGTCTTAAAGAGGTAATTAAGTTAAAATCTGGTCATTAGAGTAGGCCCTAATCCAATATGACTGATGTCCTCATAAGTAAATTTGGACACAGACACACATAGAGGGAAGACTTTGAGAAGTCACAGGGAGAAAGTGGCCATCTACAAGCCAAGGAGGGAGGTCTCAGAACAAACCAACCTTGCTGACAACCTGTCTTGAACTCCCAGTCTTCAGAATTGGGGGGCAAAAATTTCTATTGTTTAAGCCACCCCCGGCCCGTGGTACTTTGTGACAGCAACAAACGAATACAGTACTATACCAGAATTCCTCCCAAAATGGCCCAGCCATACCACCCTGCAGTGAAACTCTAAGTTGACAAAGTCCACCCATACCCTCAGAGCTTCCAATCAACTTTTGGTCCCCCATTCTTTAACATCAGCAGACATCCAAGGATTATCAGACATCCCTGGAACACTTCCAACATGAAAGACAGACTCCAAAGTAAACAAACAAGAAACAAAATAAAAAGATTTAGAGAAAGCAGGAACTAACTATTCAGCAATGAGGAAAAAAACACTTCTAAGGTACTGATCAATACTACAACATGGATTAACTTGGAGAATATTACGCTAAATGAAAGGAGCCAGACACAAAAGGCCATATAGTGTAGGCTTTGGTTTGTATGAAATACCCAAAATGGGCAAACTCATAGAGACAGAAAGTAGATTAGGGGGGGGGGGGGGGGGGGGGGGAGGAAACAAGGAGAGACTGCCAATGGGTATAGACTTTTGGGGTGGAGTCATGAAAATGTTCTGGAATTAGATAATGATAATCATTATACAACTCTGTGAATATACTAAAAACCACTGAACTGTATACTTTAAAAGGGTGAATTTTATGGTATATACATTATGTCTCACTAAGCTGATATATAGATGGATAATCATATAGTAATATCCTCAGAGATACATGAAAAGATAGTACATACATATAATGTAAACAGGGTACTATAAACAATAAACCTGCAAAAAATATCTAAAAAGAGCTTCTGGAGGGGTGCCTGGGGGGCAGGGTCCCATTGGCCTGCATGGCTCTGCATTCAGTGGTGAGTCCACTTGAGATTCTTTCCCTTCCCTCTCCCTCTGCCCCTCCAGGCTATGCTCGCTCTCTCTTTTTCTAAAATAAATAAATTCTTTTTAAAAAGAGATCCTGGAAATTATATTACAGTAAATTTTTTAAATTCAGTATAAAAATAGGAATATAAAATTGATAAAATCTCCCAGAAAGTGCAGCCAAAAGATAAAGAACAAAATGATAGGAAACATTTTTAAGGAAATTAGAGGACCAGTTCACGAGATACAACCCAGAATTATAACAGCAGTGCAATAAAGACAATAGAGAGAAAAGAGGGAAAGTGTATTAGTTATCTATTGCTGTATAACAAATTCTCACAAAACTCGGTGGCTTAAATAACAATAATCACTATCTCTTGTGGTTTCTATGGGACAGGAATTCAGACAGGACATAGTGAGGACTCTGTGCTCCTCAGTGTCTGGGCCTCAGCTGAAAGGCTCCAATGCTGGAGACTGGAGTCATCTGAAGGCTCATTCATATGTCTAGTGGTTGATGCTGGCTCTTGACTGAAGGTCTAGCTGGGGCTGTCAAGTGGCGCGCTCATGTGAGTTGGGGTTTCTCACAATGTGGTGGCTGGATTCCAAGAATAAGTGTTCTGAGAGAGAGAGAAACAAGAGGGAGAAGAAAGAGGAAAGAAAGGAAAGAAGAGGAAGGAGAATGAGAGGGAGGGAGAGACAGAAGAAGAGGGAGAGAGGTAGGAAGAGAGAGCAGGAGAGAGAGAAAGAGAGAGAAGACACACCCAGGCAGAAATCTTATTTCCTTTTATGACCGAGCCTTGGAAGTTGCACTGTGTTACTTCTGCCACATTCTATTGGTTTGAGGCAGTTACAAAGGTATACTTGTGCTCAAGGGGAGCCTACCCCTCCTTGGAGGAATGTCAAGGTCACACTGTTAATAGAGTATATAGGATGGGAGCTATATAGGCATCACCATCTTGGAAAATATGACCTGCCCCACAGGAGAAAAACTTCAAAGAAGTATCAAAATACAAAAAAATTTCCAGAACTGAAAGACATGACTTTCCAACTTGAAAGGTACCATTAGGTGCCCAAACCAATAGATGAAAATAGAACCATGCTAAGTCTTCTCATTGAGAAATTTCAGAACATTGAAGTCAAAGAGAAAACCCTACAAGCTTCTGTTAGTTTTTTGACTGCCCTATATCTTTTCTCCTTGTAACCGTCCATTACCCCATTAGGGAGGTGATCCATCAGCACACAATTCTGCTTCCCCTACCTCGGGAGAATGCACTTGCCCCAGGTCAGTTGATAAACCTCATATTCTTGGACGTGCTGGTTGGTTCAGGGATGGACATATTTCAAAAATAAAGCCAAGGCCGGCTCTTTTTCAGGGACTGATATAGATATTGGTTATGAAAGGGCCACTTCTGACATTGTAAGCACCAGAAACAATGTAAGCCTAGAGCTGCCAAGGGCTGTCTTTGCAGCCAAGTATAAGAGGCCTGCTAGAGAATGAAGCCAACACTAAGGGAAGTAGAGCCAAGAGATGGAAAGAGAAAAACAGAATTGACATGATGTTGTTTGAATGCCTAGAACTCGCTCTACTCTTGGCCATCCAAGGTTATGTAAGCCAACAAATCCCCTTTTTGGCTTAAGCTCATTTGAGATAAGTTTCTGTCACTTAAAACCAAGAGTCCTGACCAATTCAATAACTCATTGCATCGGTATTTCAGAGGAGAATAACCATATGAGAGGGTAATCACCAGAATATGCTAAATTTGTCTGTTTCCCAAGGGTAGATTCTAATAGTAGCAAGTATTCCTAGCTCACTCAAGAAACTCAAGTTAACAACTATAAAAGATTTGCCCCCAGGATTTACTCACATTTCAGTGAGATCTTTTAAGTGAATAGACAGAGGTCCTATTAGCCTACCAAGTAAGTTTGTATTTATAAGTCAATATGAGTTGTATGTGTACATAAGTTAATTTTTAAAAGGTAGTATTACTTTCAGAAATGGCATATATCCTAAATGTGAACTCTAAGATATATGGTAGAAATGAAGACATGTTAAAAAGGAGGTTATAATTCTGATCTGCTAAGTATCACAATTTTTTTGCAATCTCTTAAATTTTAAACAACATTGCTGTATAACTGTTACAGTTTACTACTGCTCAGGAACACCTGGGTGGCTCAGTTGGTTAAGTGTCTGTCTTAGGCTCAGGTCATGATCCCACGGTCCTGGGCTCTAGTCCCACATTGGGCTCCTTGCTCAGTGGGGAGCCTGCTTCTCCCTCTGCCTCTGCCCTCTCCCCTGCATGTGTACTCTCTCTCTCTGACAAATAAATAAGTAAAATCTTTCATAAAAAAATTTACTACTGTTCATAGTCTGCATATATATATATATATATATATACATATTCTCTTTGGGGTATATTTTCAAAATTAAAAGTGAAAAAATGTTTTCAAACACTGTTGGTAAACAATGAGCTTATGTGGAACTCAGATTACTATGAGGTTCTACTTTGGTATAGAAAAGGGGAAAGAAGGAAGGATAGAGAGAAGGAGGAAGGAAAAGAAGGATAGGAAAAGGAAAGAATAGAGACCTTGAATTGTTCATTATAAACATAATTTCAAATTTTGGGGTGTAAAAATACAAGGCAGAAGATTTTTGCATAATTATAATTCTATCAAGCCAGGTTTCCAAATAGATGTGTTCTTTTTTTTTTTTAAAGATTTTATTTATTTATTTGACACAGAGCGAGAGATTACAAGTAGGCAGAGAGGCAGGCAGAGAGACAGGAAGAGGAGGAAGCAGGCTCCCTGCTGAGCAGAGAGCCGGATGCCGCCTCGATCCCAGGACGCTGAGATCATGACCTGAGCTGAAAGCCACTGAGCCACCCAGGCGCCCCAAATAGATGTGTTCTAAGCTTGGTATAAACAAATAGTAACTCAGGGTATGCATTTCCCCACTATAGCAACTCGGAGAAAAGAAAGTTTTCAAAATCTGTTAGCTTTACCTTTGCAATTTAAGATAATACTGTTTCCAGAATGAAGAATCAAATAACCATGTATTACTAGACATATGTGAGGTCAGTGTAAGTAGATTTAGAGTCATCCAAACACGTGACCCAGATTTTTGGTTTTGTCTATCTGCTATTCACCATGGAGGATACAGAGTCAACTAGGATTTTCAGGAAAGTTAAAAACCAAACAATATTCTAATCACCAACTATGATTCATTAGAATTGACTTTCAAAAAGAGGGAAAATACATGAAATTACTGGTTCTGTCACCATTTCTTGGATAAAAAGGAGGATATTTGAAAGCACATTTCCCGTATGACCTATAGAAACTAGAGCTTAAGTATTTTACATATTTTATCATATTTAATTGTCACAAAATCCTATGTGATGCATACTATTACTGTCTGCATTTTAGAATGGAGGAAACAGAGGAATAGACTTATTAATTTGCCAGAGGTCTGACAACTAATAAATAGAATGACCAGGATCTGAAACCTCCAGCACTATGGTCTCATAATCTTAACCACTTCTCTCCAGTGCCTACAACTCAGAACTGGTTTGAAAATGTACCCTGGAAACAGCTGATGAGTCAGAAAAAAAAATCTTACTTCATCCTGTCTGACAGAAAGCCTCGTTTAATATAGAAGTTGAAATACCAGTCACCTAATAAAATAAAATCTCCTTCTATTCGGTAAACATCTCAGATCTAACCATTTTTAAGAATGTAAAACATAAGGAAACTTCATTGTTATAAATATCCAATTCATGAGAATAAGAAAACATCTGGATCTAATTAATCATTATAAGTTTTGCATTTTCATATTCAAAAAGCAATCAAATATACTCTGTCCACAATCAGCTAAGAGTGAATTATGGTAATTCATGCATATTCGCTTATCACAACTCATAACAAAAAGCAGCATTCCTTGTCTTTGTTTTTGTTTTATCAAAGTAATGAATGTAAATGGTAACAAACCAAAGGTTACAGAAAATCCTAGGACAAAAGCCTACAGATCCCCTCCTACCACACCCTTCCCAATCCTAAATCCACTTCTCAAAAGCAATCCATTTTTCCTATTTCTGCTTTTAGCTCTCTGGAAGTATGGGTGATATGCTTCGATATCTATTTCTTGATTTATATCTGTTGAATCCCTGATAGCCCTGAAATGAAAGAAGCTCTTAACTCACAAGATCCCTCCGGCCCTTTCTCATCTCCCCGATTGTTGATCTTTGTTATTTTTAGTCTCTCTCTGGTTACCTTGGTAACTTTAAATACTGTACTTAAAGCTCTATTTCTAGTTCCATCAACTTTTGATTGTATCTCTTGGACAGAATGTAAATAGAGGCAATATTGACAGTATAGAAGGTGGAATGTGGACAGGGCTGGCTTCCTAGGTATGCAACCGGTGCGACCACACAGAGCCGAGAAGCCCTAAGTGCCTGGTTTAATGGTCTGCTGTCACTGTCTTCAAATCCTTAAGTTATTAGTGAAAATCTTAAAAACAGAAAACGTATGTCTTGCTCATGGTCAAGTGATCTATAACTTGGTATCATTGCAACTATAACCTCAACAGATTTTTTAAAGGTGCTCAATAGGTGCATTCTAAAATTGATATGCTTTAGAATACCAAGGTTTGCCTTAGGTATATCATATGTCAACAGTTATTAAAAGCAATATTAATGTAATATTGGTATAGGGATAAAGACCTGACAAATAAAACAGAATAGAGTAGAGAAAGAGATCCATGAATATATAGAAATGATAAATGTTAGGAGTAGTATTACAGAGACAGGATAGATTATTCAACAAACGATGCTGAGACAACTGGATATCCTACCATATGCCACACTCACAAATCAGTTGCCGAGGGATTAAAGCTCTAATATGAAAAAAACAAAATTAAAAAAAATTGAAACAGTATAGGAGGATATCTTTATAAACTCAAAGTAAGGAAGTATTTCTTAAGTGAGACACAGAGCAATGACAGAATATTGATAAATTAGACTTCTTTAAAATTATTAACTTTTGTTCATCAACAAAGAAAGAAGATAAGTGATAATGTAGGAGAAGATATTTGCCACGAATATGACTAACAAAATATCAACATCTAGAATATATAAAAACCCTTACAAATCAATAAAAGAAAAATAGCCAAGCAGAAAATTGGGCAAAAGACATGAACCAACACTTCACAGAAGAAAAATGAACAGCACATGACCATGTAAAAAGATACCTCAACTCATTAGCAATCAGAGAAATACAAATTATAATACAATTGGATATCATTTCATAGCCTCCAGGTTGTCAAAAATTAAGAAATCTAGTAACATCAAATGTCAGGAAAAAGATCATTAGCAACTGTTGGTGCAAGTACAAACAGGTAAAAACACTTTGGAAAACAATTTGGCATTATGTTATAAAGTTGAAATTCAAAAACTGAAAACAGCAATTCTAGTCCTAGGAATATGGTCTAGATATTCTTGTATATGAGCGACAAGCTTAAACCTACACAGTTTACTGGGCGCCTGGGTGGCTCAGTGGGTTAAAGCCTCTGCTTTCGGCTCAGGTCATGATCTCAGGGTCCTAGGATCGAGGCCCGCATCGGGCTCTCTGCTCCGCAGGGAGCCTGCTTCCCCCTCTCTCTCTCTGCCTGCCTCTCTGCCTCCTTGTGATCTCTCTCCCGCTGTGAAATAAATAAATAAAATCTTTAAAAAAAAAAAAAAACCTACACAGTTTACAACAGCAAGAAATTAAAAGGGGAGGGGCTCCTGGGTGGCTCAGTGGGTTAAGCAGCTGCCTTCAGCTCAGGACATGATCCCAGGGTCCTAGGATCGAGTCCCGCATTGGGCTCCCTGGTTGGCAGGGTGTCTGCTTCTTCCTCGCCCTCTGCCTGACGCTCTACTTGTGCTCTCTATCTCTACTGTCAAATAAATAAAATCTTTTTTTAAAAATTAAAAAAAATAATTTAAAAAATTAAAAGAGAAAAAATCAAATGTCCAACAACAGGAGAATACAGACAAATGGTGGTAAATTCAGACAGTGAAATAGTATATAGCAGGGAATGAATTCACTGTAACTACATGCAATAGCATAAATGAATTTCATGAAGACAATATTGAGTAAAAAAAGCAAGTGACAATACTACTTCGTATTTCATTTTTATAAAGCTCAAAAATAAGCAGAGATTTATATAAACATAAACATGAAATTCAGGGTAATTGCTACCTCTGGGAGAAGACACAGAGATGGAAGAGGGAAGGAGGATACAGGTGGATGTAGCACTCAGAGCCCTGGCTGAGACAGATAAGTTTTCTTGTTCTCCCCATTTCCTAGAAGGTGAGATTTTTCTAGTTCACTTTTCATTTAGACTGCCACACTCAGCTTTATGTGGGGGTCTCGGTTCAACTCTCCATGTTATCTCCTGTCCTGTCTCAGTCACTGCATTCTAAACCCTTTGTTACTGAGATTGCCATGCATAACAGTGGTAGATTCAGCCCCATCTCTAGTTACCCCTCTGGTTTTCAGCTCCATGTGATCTATTCCCCAGGAATTGCCCTTACTTTCTTTTGAGTTCAGATATGCTTTTCAAAGGATGTTTGGAATAGTTTGTCCAACTTTCTCTGATGGATTTTGACATAGTAGACCTTAAATCACTCTTCCAATCTCTTCTATGAAATTAATCTTTCGTGGTTTTCTACTTCTCTACTTTGGTCAATTTTGGTCATCACATAATATAAAGAAATCAGTAAAATCCCTCTATGTTTCCAAATCTGCTGTCAAAGACCTGTATGTAATGTTGACTTAAAATTCTACCGCTATGTTACACACGAGTTTATGTCTTCTCTCCGCTTATAAATTTTACTAGATTTTTTTTCCTGTTTTTTCCCCTTAATCAGTTTAGCAAAAGGGTTTATCTAATTTATAGGTATTTTCAAAGAATAAGCTTTTGTATTTTTATCCTATGTACTATCATTTTTGTTTCCTAATTATCTCAAACTTTTTTGTTATTCACTTTTTCATAGTTCCTCCTAGTTTCTTTCATTGTTCTTTTTCTTAAAAAATTTAGATGAGTACTTAGTTTATTTTTCACCATTTTTTAAATGAAAATATTTAAGATTATGAAATTTCCCCTGAAAATATATATTAATTACTCCCATTCCTTTCTAAATAGTTTTTAATTTTCTTTCTTTGATCCAGAGATTATTTTATTTTATTTTATTTTATTTTTTTTTAAGATTTTTTTTTTTTTATTTCACAGAGGGAGAGAGATCACAAGGAGGCAGAAAGGCAGGCAGAGAGAGAGGAGGAAGCAGGCTCCCTGCTGAGCAGAGAGCCCGATGCGGGCCTCGATCCCAGGACCCTGAGATCATGACCTGAGCCGAAAGCAGAGGCTTTAACCCACTGAGCCACCCAGGCGCCCTGATCCAGAGATTATTTTAAAATGTGTTTTTAAATATCTAAATTGAGGGGTACCTGGGTGGCTCAGTTGGTTGAGCATCTGCTTTCAGCTCAGGTCATGATCCCAGCCAGGGTGCTGGGATTGAGTCCCAGGGCAGGCTTCCTGCTCAGCATGGGGCCTGCTTCTTCCTTTCCTCCCTGCTCATGCTCTCTCATCCTCTCTCTCTCTCTCTCTCTCTAGTAAATAAA
This sequence comes from Ailurus styani, assembly GCA_002007465.1. NCBI lineage: Eukaryota > Metazoa > Chordata > Mammalia > Carnivora > Ailuridae > Ailurus > Ailurus styani. Next base: position 1,293,360 of record LNAC01000247.1, read on the forward strand.
TAAAATCTTTAAAATAAATATCTGTGGATAAGTGTATATTATATAATTCAAATTTTATTTAAATTGGATCAGTGAGCATAATCTGTAAAGGAACTACTTTTAAATTTGTGTTTTGACTTTCTCTTTGGACCAACTCATGATTTATAGTGTAAATATTCCATCACTTCCTTATCCCCACAAAATAGCATGTTTACCAAACCACACATAGCTATTAACTCAAGTCTATTTATTATGTTATTCAAGGCCTCTATGTATCAGACAGAAATTGTGTTCAGCTGCTAGAAAGAGAACCAATATGATAGTAGCTTATACAAGACAGAGGTTTAGTTTCTCTCTCTCTCTCTCTCTCTCTCTCTCTCACACACACACACACACACACACACACACATTTGGTAACAGTTAGCCCCGAACTGACATGGCAGCTCTCTGTCATTAACACTCTGGGTTCCTTTTATCTCTCTGCTTTGCAATTTTAAGTGCTACCTTCCATACTCAAAGTTGCTTCATGACCAAATAATAGCTGTTGCTGTTTCAGCCATCACATCGTACAGTCTAAGCAAGAAGAGGAAAGGGGAGGGTAAAAGAGAACCTATAAATCAGTGATTGCTCCTACTTTATGTAATTGGCAGCTATGTTATTTACTGCACATAGGTTTATGTTTATGTTTACTATAACCTTGACTTTTATAATTACATAATTTCCTTCTTTGTCCTCTTTGGTGCTTTTAACATTAAATTCCTCCTCCATTCCTTTTTATTTGTATTTGCCTGATAAATTTTGCCTATTCCCTAACATCAAACATTATCAATTTATTTACATGTATTTTTATTTTTTTTAGACAGAGAGAATGCACATGAGGGGGGGAGGGGCAGAGGGAGAGGAAGAGGGGGAATCTTAAGCAGGCTCTACAACCAGCATGGAGCCTGATGCAGGGCTCTATCTCACAATCCTGAGATCATGACCCGAGCCAAAATCAAGAGTCTGATGCTTAGCTGACAGAGCCATCCAGGTGCCCCTAAATGTATTTTTAATCTACTTGAGAGTCTCTGTATTTTACTGGGAGAAGTCAGTCTATTCAAATATAATGTAAAGTCCGATGTGCTTTGTTTGGTCTTTTGCATCTCGCTTTATATTTACCATGTATCTTGTACTGCCATTTGCTAATTTTTCATTTCCTCTAATATACATATTTTGTTACTATTTATTTAAAATAAGATATCAAGGGTTCCTGGGTGGCTCAGTCAGTTAAGAGTCCGACTCTTGATTTTGGCTTGGGTCATGATCTCAGGGTCGTGAGACTGGGTCCCATGTTGGACTCTGCACTAGGCATGGAGCTGCTTAAGATTCTCTCTCTCTCCCTCCCTCTGTTCCCCCTCCCTACATATCCTCTCTCTCTAAAAATATAAAACAAAATATCAAAATGCTCAATTTCCTCCCCCATTTTTCTCCATGGCAGTAAGATGAAACACTTAGAATGCTTTCACTCTACCCTACCCACCTCTCCCCATCTTTTAAAAGGCCTTTATTTCCACTCACTTCCCATCTTCCAGCCTACACCCTACATAGTGGTGCTAAAACAATTTGATATCCACTTGAAAAGAAAGTGAAGCACAGGGCGCCTGGGTGGCTCAGTGGGTTAAAGCCTCTGCTTTCGGCTCAGGTCATGATCTCAGGGTCCTGGGATCGAGGCCCGCATCGGGCTCCCTGCTCAGCAAGGAGCCTGCTTCCCCCTCTCTCTCTCTCTGCCTGCCTCTCTGCCTCCTTGTGATCTCTCTCCCTCTGTGAAATAAATAAATAAAATCTTTAAAAAAAAAAAGAAAGAAAGTGAAGCACAACCCATAACTCCCACCTTATAGAAAAGTTAAACTGAAGTGGATGATAGACCTAAACCTAAAACCTGAAACTATAAAACTTCTAGAAGATAACATAGGAAAAAAGCTTTACCACCCTGGCATAAGAAAAGATTCTTTTTTATGTAGACCTCACAAAGCACAATCTATAAAGAGTAAATAAATAAGTTGGACTTCGTCAAAATTAAAAACTACTGCTCTTTAAAATAATGAAAAGACAAGATACAAACTGGGAGAAAATATTTGCAGAACACATATGTAGCAAAGGACATAGACCCAGAATAATAAAAGAAACAAACACATTTTTTAAATGGACAAAAGATTTTTAGGTAATTTACCAAGAAAGATATACGAACGGATAATAAGCACATGAACTCAACTTGACTATTCATCAGGGAAGTACAAATTAAAAACCAACTTTGATATCACTAGTCTATTAGAATGGCTCTTCTTGGGGCACCTGGGTGGCTCAGTAGGTTAAGCCTCTGCCTTCGGCTCAGGTCATGATCCCAGTGTCCTGGGATTGAGCCCGGCATCGGGCTCTCTGCTCAGCAGAGAGCCTGTTTCCCCCTCTCTCTCTGCCTGCCTCTCTGCCTACTTGTGATCTCTGTCTGTCAAATAAATAAATAAAAATTTAAAAAAAAAGAATGGCTCTTCTTAAAAATAACAATATCAAGTGTTGGCAAAAATTCTGAGCAAGAAGTATGCACTGCTGGTCTAAATGTAAAATATTACAGGCACTTTTGAAAAGAGATTGCTAATTTCTTATAAAGTTAAGTACACAATTACCGTATGACACACAAAAGCAAATTTGGCAATAGATAGCCCCAATAGCAATTCCACTCCTGGGTATTTACTTGAGAGAAACAAAAACTTGTATTCACACAAATATCTCCACACAAATATTTATACCAGGTTTATTCCTAATCTCCCAAAACGGGAAACAACACAAGTGGCTTCCAAATAGCAAATAAATGAACAAACTATAGTACATGTATATATACACAAAATGTGATACTACTCAGCAATACAAAGTAATGAACCACTAATACATGCAACTATGTGGATGAACTTTAAATGCATTTTGCTAAGTGCAAAAATCCAGACTCGAAAGGCTACATATGAATACATTAATATGACATTCTAAAAAGGATTAAACTGTAGGGAAAGAAAACAGATTAGAGTGGTAGCCAAGGGCTGGGTGTGAGAAGGAAATGATGTAGTTAAACAACTGCAACTGTTTGTCAAAACTCACAGAACCATACATTGAAAAGAGTACAGTGTGCTTTATGTAAATTACTCTCCAATCGTAAAAACAACCCAAAGAAACAAAATAACATAATCTTGCACTCTGTGGTTACCTCATGATCAACATAGTGATAAACTGCAAAGTCCATTCCTTCCAAGAAATCTAGGGAATACAACCCACCAGAGACTCAAGTATGAAATATGTTTTTGCCAGACCCATAACAGGCTAACTAGGGGGTGAAATTCCTACTCAAACTTGGGTGGGACCAAGGCCAGTAATGTATTCTTTAGGATTTTAACTGCTTTAGATTAACCCTTTTCTAGGGGTAATATTAGCAGTTCTCATTTTGCATGTCCAATCAACACCTGCATTCAGCAGCAATCTGACTTGGGGGCAAGGTTCAGTCAAGCGTCTCTCCCCAGAGTTAGTTTTCGGAAGAGTCTACCATTTTTCTAATTCTACATCTTCTCTGTGCCTGTGCTCAGACTCTTCTGTGAGCTCTGGAGGTGAGAACTGCAGCTTCTCTTCCACCAGGTCCCATCTGACTTCCTTTGCAAGTCTGATTCTGACATCTTTCTTTATTTGTAAGTTGTAATTTTAATTCCAGTTAGTTAACTTACATTGTTATATTAGTTTCAGGTGTACAATATAGTAATTCAACACTTCTGCACGTCACCCTGTACTCATCATGACAAGTGTGTTCCTTAATCCCCATTACCTCTTTTACCCATCCCCCCACCCACCTCCCCTCTGGTAACCATCAGTTTTTTTCTCTATAGAGTCTGTTTCATTATTTCTCTCTCTCTCTCTCTCTCTATTTTTTCCCTTTGCTTATTTCGTTTTCTAAATTTCACATAGGAGTTAAATCATGCAGTATTTGTCTTTCTCTGATTGCCTTATTTCACTTAGCATTATACTCTCTAGTTCCATCCATGTCATTGCAGATGGTAAGATTTCATTTTTATGGCTGAATAATATTCCGTTGTATATATGTACCACTTTTTTTTAAGATTTTATTTATTTATTTATTTATTTATTTATTTATTTATTTATTTATTTGACAGTGAGAGAGGGAACACAAGCAGGGGAGTGGGAGAGGGAGAAGCAGGCTTCCCGCTGAGCAGGGAGCCCGATGCAGGGCTCGATCCTAGGATCCTGGGATCATGACCTGAGCCAAAGGCTGATGCTTAACGACTGAGCCACCCAGACATCAGTCGATGGACACTTGGACTGCTTCCATATCTTGACTATTGTAAATAATGCTGCTATAAACATAGGGGAGCATTGGGGCACCTCGGTGGCTCAGTGGGTTAAAGCCTCTGCCTTCGGCTCAGGTCATGATCCCAGGGTCCTGGGATCGAGCCCCGACTGGGCTCCCTGCTCAGCAGGGAGCCTGCTTCCTCCTCTCTCTCTGCCTGCCTCTCTGCCTACTTGTGGTCTCTCTCTCTGTCAAATAAAAAAATAAAATCCTAAAAAAAACACACATAGGGGAGCATATATCCCTTTGAATCAGTGTTCTTGTATTCTTGAGGTAAATACCCAGTAGTGTGATTGCTGGATTATAAGGTAGCTCTATTTTTAACTTTTTGAGGAACTTCCATATTGTTTTCCACAGAGGCTGCACCAGTTTGCATTTACACCAAAAATGCACAAGGGTTCCTTTTTTTCTACACCCTTACCAACATTTGTTGTTTCTTGTGTCTTTCTTGATTTTAGCCATTCTGATAGCTGTGAGGTGATATATCATCGTAATTTTTATCTTCATATACTTGATAAGTGGTGAGAAGCATCTTTCCATATGTCTGTTAGCTATCTATATGCCTTCTTTGGAGAAATGTCTGTCTATGTCTTCTGCCCATTTTTAAATGGGAATATTTGTTTTTGGTGCTGAGTTTCATAAGTTCTTTATAAATTTTAGATACTAGTCCTTTATTGGATATGCCATGTGCAAGTATCTTCTCCCATTCCATAGGTTCTTTTAGTTTTTATTGTTTCCTTCACTGTGCAGAAGCTTTTTATTTTGATGTAGTTCCAACAGTTTATTTTTGCTTCTGTTTCCCTTGACTCAGGAGACATATCTAGAAAGAAGCCGCTATGGCCAATAACAAGTTACTGCCTGTGTGCTCTTAAGATTTTCATGGTCTCAGGTCTCACCTTTAGGTCTTTAATCCATTTTGAATTTATTTTTGTGTATGGTATAAGAAATTGGTCCAGTTTCATTCCTTGGCATGTTGGTGTCCAGTTTTCCCAACACCATTTACTGAAGAGATGGTCTTTTTCCCACTAGATATTCTGTCCTGCTTTGTCAATGATTAACTGACCCCATAGTCATGGGTCCATTTCTGGATTTTCTATTCTGTTAATTGATCTATGTGTCTGGGTTTTTTGTTTTTTGTTTTTTGTTTTTGCTATTACCATACTTTCTTTAATACTACAGCTTTCCAATATAACTTGAAGTCCAGAACGGTGATGCCTCTAGCTTTTCTAAGATTGCTTTGGCTTTTTGGGATCTTTTGGATTACATAACAATTTTAGGTTTGTTTGTTCTAGTTCTGTTAAAAATGCTGTTCATATTTTGATAGGGATTGCATTAACATTGTAGACTGCTTTGGGTAATACAGACATTTTAGCAATATTTGTTCTAATCCATGAGCATGGAATTTTGTGTCCTCTTCAATTTCTTTCATCAGCGTTTTATAGTTTTCAGAGTACAGGTCTTTTGCCTCTTTGGTTAGGATTATTTCTAGGCATCTTATTATTTTTTATATAATTATAAATAGTATTGTTTTCTTAGTTTCTCTTTATGCTGCTTCATCATTGGTGTATAGAAATGCAACAGATTTCTGGGCACTGATTTTGTATCCTATGACTTTACTGAATTTGTTTATGAATTCTAGCAGGTTTTTTTGGTAGAGTCTTTCAGGTTTTCTACATAGAGTATCATGTCATATGCATATAATGAAAGTTTTATTTCTTCCTTACCTATTTGGATGCCTTTTACTTCTCTCTGTTGTCTGATTGCTGTGGCTAGGACTTCCAGTACTATGTTGAGTTAGACTGATGAGAGTGAAAATCTTTGTCTTGTTCTTGACCTTAGGGGAAAAGCTCTCAGTTTTTCCCCTTTGAGGATGATGTGAGCTGTGGGTTTTTCACATATGCCCTTTATTATGTTGAGGTATGTTCCTTCTAAACTTTCCGTGTTGAGGGTTTTTATCATGAATGGATGTTATACTTTGACAAATGCTTTTTCTGCATCTATTGAAAGGATCATATGGTTCTTAACCTTTCTCTTACTGATGTGATGTACCATGTTGATTGATTTGTGAGTATTGAACCATCCTGGCAACCCAGGAATAAATACCATTTGATCATGGTGAATGATTTCTATATTATTGAATTTGGTTTGCCAGTGATTTGTTGAGGATTTTTGCATCTATGGTTCATCAGGGATATTGGCCTGTTGTTCTCTTTTTCAGTGGTGTCTTTATCTGGTTTTAGTATCAGGGTAATTCTGGCCTCAGAGAATGAATTTGGAAGTTTTTCTTCCTTTTCTATTTTTTTGAATAGATTGAATGTAATAGGTATTAACTTTTCTTTACATATTTAGTAGATTTCCCCTGTGAAGCCATCTGGATTTTTCTTTGTAGGGAGATTTTTTTTTTTATTTCCGATTCAATTTATTTACTGGTTATCAGTCTGTTCAAAATTTTCTATTTCTTCCTGTTTCAGTTTTGGTAGTTTACATGTCTCTAGGGATTTATCTACTCCTTCTAGGTTGTCCAATTTATTGGCATATAGTTTTTCATAATATTCTCTCATAATTGTTTGGTTTACTGTGGTATTGGTTATTATTTCTCCACTCTCATTTGTGATTTCATTTATTTGAGTCCTTTCCCTTTTTCTTGGTAAGTCTGGCTAGAGGTTTATCATTTTATTGATTTTTTTTTAAAGAACCAGCTCCTGGTTTCATTGACCTAATCTATTGCTTTTTAAGTTTCTATGTCATTTATTTCTGCTCTAATCTTTATTATTTCTTTCCTTCTGCTGGCTTTGGGCTTCACTTTTTGTTCTTTTTCCAGCTCCTTTAGGTTTAAGGTTAGATTATTTGAGATTTTTCTTGCTTCTTGAGGTAGAACTGTATTGCTACAAACGTCCCTCTGGAACCATCCAGAACCACTTTGCTGCAACCTAAAGGTTTGGACCATTGCGTTTTCATTTTCATCCATTTCCATATACTTTTTAATTTCTTCTTTCATTTCCTGGTTGACCCATGCATTGCTTAATTGCATGTCCTTTAACCTCCATGTTTTTGTGGTCTTTCCAGATTTTTTCTTATGATTAATTTCTTGTTTTATACTTGTGGTCAGAAAAGATGCACGGTATTTCTTTGATCTTCTTGAATTTGTTGAGGCTTGTTTTATGGACTAATACGTGATCTATTCTGGAGAATGTTCCATGTGCACTTGAAAAGAATGTGTATTTTGCTGTTTCAGGATGGAATGTTCTGAATATATCTGTAAAATCTATCTGGTCCAGTGTGTCATTCAAAGCCATCATTTCCTTGTTTATTTTCTGTTTAGATGATTTGTCCATCAATATAAGTGGCGTGTTAAAGTTCCCTACTATTATATTATTGATTAGATCTTTTATGTTTGTTATTAACTACTTTATGTATTTGGGTGCTTCTATGTTGGGCATAAATATTTACAATTGTTCCAGCTTGTTCTTGGATTGTCCCCTGTATTATTATATTGTGCCTCTCTTGCTATAGTCTTTGTTTTAAAGTCTGGTTTGTCCAATATAAGTATCGCTACCCCAGCTTTCTTCTTACATCCATTTGCATGACAGATGTTTCTCCATCCCCTCACTTTCAACCTGCAGGTGTCTTTAGGTCTAAAATGAGACTCCAACATCTTTCATCTTGGCTAATTCTGGCTGTACCTGCAAGAGGAGCCCCTTATGACCTGGCAGTGTGGAGAGATGGGAGTTCTCCCAGTGTCTTGCTGCATCTCCTCCTACTCTCTCTTGAGTGTTCAATGCCAGAAGTACTATTGCACTGTGATCACAACAGATTTCTATCCTGTCTGATACTGTCCATCTAATAGCCCTGCTATCTTTTACAATCTACATTTCTCCAGCTTTTATTAAAGGGACTGTCCAAATTCTCTACTTGCCAGCTCAGCTACCTCAACCTCAAACTGAGATTTTAAAACATTCTAAGAGTAAGAAAACAAAATAAAAGCAAACAAACCAATCTTTTCCTAAGTCTTATAGCCTTGGAGGAGAACCTTTCAATAACAGGAGTCTGGGTTTATTGACAACTGCTCCCTTGCCCCCAGTCTCAGTAGCATCTCACTCCAGCAAGTTCATCTTCTCCCTTCAATAAAATCATGTCTGAAGTAAAACAAGGTATCTAATTTGTTAAAATTATACTTATTTTACTCCTTTAGGTAAAGTACCTCAAGGCCATTTCAGTTCAGTACACTTGGAGAGCACAGATCATTATAGCAATGCCAAATTGTTCAGACCCATTAAAAGTCCCAACATTGTCTGATCTACCTGCCCAAAATGCATACATACACTCAGTTATCTTTTAAACAAAATGTCAGACAGAAATTGTTTTTTGGACCATTAACCAGTGGAAGTTTCATGTAATATTTACATATACACTTTGGGGGAAAGGGTCAAATTCCATGTAGAAAATCATTTCTGAATCCTCGTCCTCTGACCACCACTTAAAAGCAAAAGAATTTACCTACATAAATCACAGAGCTCAAAGATTTCAGCTGCCTTTAAAGGGGAAAGATTTAGTACACATTTTACAAGAGTTACTTTTAACAAAAACTTTTAACTTGAAGTATATTTCCTCCTTAGCCAGTTTTTCAGGGAAAGTAAATAAAAACAAAGTTTTTTTAAACTTCACTGGTATTACTATTATCCATTCTTACATTTAAAACTTTAGATATTTAAATCCCCTGATTTTGTAGTCTCCGTATTTCAGAGCATTTCTACAAGGAGAGTTAGCTCCATGAAAATTGAAACTTTTTCATCACAGCTGTCACCACTTACCTCCCGATTCTAAAAGTGCTGGGTACTATCAAATCCTGCCTAAAAAGTTAGCAACTGTTCATTTCTTGGGGTTGCAAGGTGGTTCTTAGGACATCCCTAGTTTCCTATGTTACCATCTGCAGTAACAGGACCTGGGGCATCCATTTGAGATATTTATTCAGGCCCCTGCTTGAATATCTGGTTTCCCATCCATTCAGGGTTCCAACTCCCTTTTGCTGTTAAAAATACAAATGAGAAATAAAAAAAGACTAAGACCAAAAAAAAAAAAGATTGCATAAACATGAAGGTAGTACCAATTTCCCAGAATGGGTGAAAACTAGAAATATTTGGTAAATAGCACTGATGGCTACCTTGGAGTAGATGCAGCATACTTTTCCCTGGCTTTTCCCTTGCTTCTAAGTTCCACTTGGGGGTGCAGCTGCCAGTGGCACTTTCCCTGCACGCAGGATCCCCCCAGATCAGAGAAAGTAGCCAAATTACAACTACACCATTGCCCTTTTATTCTCAAACACACATCACATTCTGGACAATTTGAATAATCTAGGTGCTTTCCTTTAAGGTGAGGTTTACAAACATTGAGCTCTCCTGATTCTCAAGTGGGACTTGGCTCCAGCCAGGGCAGGGAGCAGAGTCAGTGCTTTGGTGTCCCTGTGGAGTACCTACCTCATCCCATGGCTTTCTGGTATCCTGGAAAGCCCACCTACCCTCAGTGACTCTTCCCATCACCCCAGTTGGAAACCTGGTGACCTCCTTCATCCTAGAGACCCTTCTCTTATTTCTCTACTGTGGACTCTCCCCCATCTGCTCCTTTTTCTCCTCTTAGGCCTCCTACTAATTTACACATTAAATATGTGCCTGTCCTCCAAATGTCCTTTCTTTTCTCTCGTGATTTCCATGTGTCTTGATTTTTTGTGTATGTTTTGGAATGTTGTTCCAGTCCACAAAACTGGATCCCAACAGTGACTCTCCTTCAGTTCATCTACTGTATTTTTCAGTTGGGAGATCCAGTTGGAGAGCTTTAGACTTCTTCTCTGTGCTCTTGAATATCCTCAAATGTTCTTGTTATTTTCTATTCAATTTGTCCTGCTTCCTCTAGCAGGTCATTCACCTGGAGACGTCTTGATGGATCTTTCTCTCTTGGCTGAGCCCCTGAGCTGATGGTTATTCTGTTGTTACTCTTCCCTCTTATGGGCTCAGTTCTGGATTTTAGAGAGCCCTAAGTTGAGGCAGTCCTCCAGCTGGAGGCTGGTGAAAAAAGATTCAGCCCCACAGGTCATGGACACAGAACCACATAGATTGCCAGTCCCCAGCAAGCAGGCACTGAGATGACTCCATTTTGCTTTGACCACCAAGGTTTTCCTGGGATGTAAAGCACTCTTCCCCTAAGCCTAGGACTCCTGGATGCTGGTCACCATGTGTTTCTGTAGCTCACATAGGAGAAAGTCCTGTAACAGTTGTCTCCACTGGAGCTCTCAAGCAGAGCCCGAAGCTTTACCTGCACTCAATAGCTGGAAGTGTCGGCATCTGTCTCAAGAGAGGGAGAGAGACTGGAGTTGGGATCTATATGTTCAAATCCCCCCTCTCCATTTCCAAGACATTGTAATTCCACTAAAATTAGGGAATTTTTTATTTCAAGCTATAAATTGACTTTGAATTTTAAAACCCTGCCTGATTTTCCTCTAGATTTATTGTAAGCATTTTTCAGAAATTCATTATGGTAAAGAAGTTTCTGATTTTAAAAATTACAAAATTTATAACATTTTTTGGTGTTCTTCATATAGTCTTCTTATCATAAGACTTAACTGCCAGTGATCGGATTGACACAAGCCCCAAACCCTAGTGCTGAAGAATTAATTTCTCCCGAATAATTAAGTGGTCAGTCTCCATGAATAATAATAATGCTTAAAGAGTAGCTTATTTTCTTTCTTACAAGACAAGATCACCATTTACTTGAAGAAAGTAGCATTTTCAAATACACATCTTCCAAGCCGAACTGATTTTCCTTTCCTTTTTTATCATTCTGTATTTCGGTCAGCATCCATGAGTCAAATTTCATGTACTAAAAGAACCCAGCAAGTAACAGTCAGTTCTACAGTGAGGCCTTACAAAATGCATTCTCATATCAACTGTGATTCTCGGGTCAGACCAACCTCGATGCAAAAGGAAACTTATAATGGCAGTTGCATGTTAGTATTTCTCCGCCTACGCTCCTCTTCAGTTCTGAGGAAATGTTGGCCTCTTCAGTATCTCAAACTCACTTCTGGTGAGTCCCGTGGCCCTGCTTCAGGTGTTCTCTTAGAACCAGCCCTCTTGGTTCCTATAGTATTTTCTATGTCCTTCTCCCATACTGACATCTCCTATCACTAAAATTATGCTACCGCTGCCTTCCAATCAGACCACTGATGCTCAGGCCTATTGCTAACAGTCCTACAATAAGAAAATTAAGGATGCACACTCCCACCACTTCTAAAACGGTTCATGTCATGTCTATTGCTTGGAGGAAATCATGGGCCCAATGCAGCTGACACCTTGCAGGCACTGTCAGCAAACTTTGTGAGCTCTTTAATGTTTTTCTTACATCTAGAACTCTGGCATGATGCCAGGAATACTAGAACTGGGATACAATCTGAAAGACTGATAATGCACTATACTTAGAATTGGTCCTCTTGTCCCATGGTGGCCTCAGTCCTTGAACCACATTTGCTTGATCTCTCCACCTCAAACATAAGTTCTGTCATAAAAGGCTTTTTATCCCTCATGAAAAACAGACTCACGGTGGGCCTTCCTCCCATCATTTTTCTGGACATGCTTAAATTCAAGCTGTGAAAATATCTTACACTCATATTAGTACACTTGGATCCCATTCACTCTAATTACAGTTGCTGTTAATTAAATAGACCTACTTTGTCATGTAACAATATTTCCTCCAACAGTTCCCTAATTTTTTCACAAACTTTTTATGTTGGAATAATTTTCATTACAGAAAATTACAAAGGATAAACCAGAGCTCCCATAAGCCCTGACCCAGTTTCCCCTAGTATTAACATACACATTACCTGGTTATATTTGTCACAACTAAGAAATCAACTTCTATACACTACTATTAACTAAACTACAGATTTTATTTGGATTTCACTAGTTTTTCTGCTACCTTCTTTTGTCTCTTCTGAGACCCAAACTAGAACATCACATTGCATTTTGTCATCATGTCTTTTTAGTCACTTTTGGTATATTACCATTCCTCAGTCTTTTCTTGTCCCTTTAATTTTTAAATGGTTGAAATATTTTTATGTCAGTTCTACAGGAAGAGTCTGAGCCCTGCTCTGCCTAGATTCTAAGAGTTATGCAAAATATTTTCCCCATCAATTCTGAAAAGACAGGTTTGCCAATAAAGAGAGGAGCAAGAAAGCTCTAGAATATAGCTTTACAATATAACAATTACATATTTCTCAGGTTAGACCTTCCTCTACTCCTTCAAAACAAGCAACCTTTCCATCAAGGCCAGGGACAAACATCTCTACATTTCACTGACCCGTAGAAATCATCTATTGAGAAATCCATCTTTTGGCTAATTTCATCTGTGCAGCACCGAGACACTACGATAGTCCTATCTCCTTAAAAATTGCCCTTTTCTCATGCTACTGGTCCCTGTGACTTTGAACTTACACAGAATCAACATTCCTTCCACATCTCACATAACGTATGTGTAGAATAAATGACAATCAGCACAACTCTAGTCCCCGGTATTTCAACATTAAGATGAATTTTGCTTTAGTTCTTTGAATGGGTGGGTGTCAGCATTACTCTTTCATTGTAGTCAAACTTAATCTTGCTCTTCCTAGTGTTTATCTGTTAGATTCATTTTTTTGGTTTTATAGCTCAGATTCCATATGGCTTAGGTGTTCCGTGAGTTAGAAGTGCATATGTCTGTAGGTTAAAGAAAAGCCAACTTAAGAAGGCTTAATCAAATAGAGGTTTATTTTTCTGACTTAAGAAATCTGGTGGTGGGTGGCTGCTGGCAATAGTTCACTGAGGCTACCTGGCCATCAAATCAAATGTATGATTAAGGCAGGCATTGCAGAGGAAGTAGGAACACCAGCCAAATTTGTCTGCTTTTCTCAAAAAAGCACTTTCTCAGAAACTTGCCAATAAACTCATGTTTACATCTTATTTAAAAGGGAGGAAGGAAGGAAAGGAGGGAGGAAGGAAAGGAGGGAGGGAGGGGCCATGTAGCCATTTTCACCTCGGGTTAGCTGGAAAAATGCATATTTAGGTTTTCTGGCCTCTAGGGTAGAGGCTGCCAAGGGAGAATGAAGCTGGGAATGGAAGTGGAGATGGCCAGCCCAGTGCCTGCATGGATGCACAGATTGCATCCATTTTCTTAATAGATAAAAAGAAAATAATACAATCATCTCATAATGAAGTAGACACTTAACTGACCTTGAAAGTTAATACTTCTACTTGTGTAGGCTTATTAGTGGTGTTTGGGCTATGAATCGAAGTTCTGACACACAACCCCAAGGTACAAGAGAAATTCCAACTCAAATGTCTAATATGGAGCTCTGACATATTGTTGTTCACAACAAGAAAGATGCTGAGCAAACAAAAACGACTTTTCTTAGACCTAGAGAACTGAGGTCACAGGGCAAACTGCCAGCCCAAAATGTGGAGAGACAGGTGCATACAGAGAATCACAGCAGAGATCAGATTACCGAAGGCAGAAGTTGCTGGAGCCAATTATTGGTAGGAACGTTTAAATGGTGCTTTTGATGAATTGCATCAGGCTGGGTGTAGAGTTAAAAACTTGGTTGACGCAGCAACTTCTTCCTAGGAACATCACCAAAGGCAAGGGAAGCAAGGGCAAAAATGAACTATTGGGACTTCATCAAGATTAAAAGCTTTTGCAGAGCAAAGGAAACAGTCAACAAAACCAAAAGACAGCTGACAGAATGGGAGAAGATATTTGCAAACGACATATCAGATAAAGGGCTTGTATTCAAAATCTATAAAGAACTTATCAAACTCAACACCCATAAAAAAAATAACCCAGTCAAGAAATGGGCAGAAGACACGAACAGACATTTCTCCAAAGAAGACAGCCAAATGGCCAACAGACACATGAGAAAGTGCTCAACATCACTTGGCATCAGGGAATACAAATCAAAACCACAGTGAGATACCACCTCACACCAGTCAGAATGGCTAAAATCAACAAGTCAGGAAACGACAGATGTTGGCGAGGATGCGGAGAAAGGGGAACCCTGCTACACTGTTGGTGGGAATGAAAGCTGGTGCAGCCACTCTGGAAAACAGTATGGAGGTTCCTCAAAAAGTTGAAAGTAGAGCTACCCTACGACCCAGCAATCCCACTCCTGGGTATTTACCCTAAAGATACAAATGTAGTGATCCTTAGGGGCACATGCACCCGAATGCTTATAGCAGCAATGTCCACAATAACCAAACTATGGAAAGAACCTAGATGTCCATCCAC
>LNAC01000247.1:1316146-1335253 GCA_002007465.1 Ailurus styani
GGGCCTCTTGCGCCCGCAGCCCACCTCTCGGGGGCGGGCTCCCGGCGCGAGCTGGGCTTTCGAGAAGATGGAGGAGCTGGTGGTGGAAGTGCGGGGCTCCAATGGCGCTTTCTACAAGGTACTTGGCTCCAGGGCAGGCCCCATCTTCGCCCTTCTTTCCCTCCCTTTTCTTCTCGGCCTCGGCGGGAGGCAGGCCTGGGGCCCGCTTCCCGAGCGCCGCGCCCGGGAACCAGGGCGCGCTCGTTGGGATGTTGTTCGGGAGAGAAGGACCGGACTTAGGGCCTGTAGGAAGCCCCTCGAGCCCCGCCGCCTCTCCTGTGAGAGGCCCCGGCGCCTTCGGAGTGAGAGCGGGCAAGGAGAAGAAGGTGTCCTCGCGGGAGCCGAGGGAGAGCTGGGGATGGGCAGGGGCCGGCGGCAGGTCCAAGATCCCGGCGGCGGGAATGACCGGTATCCGCGCGAAGTGACGGCAACGGCTTATTTCCCTTTCCTAAATACCCTCTCCCAGTGGGGTCCGGGCCTGACGTGTGGGTAGGAGCTGAGTGGCGGGGGGCGCTTCCGTCGAGCCGCCGCCTGCCTTGCAAAGAGGGTTTGAGATCGCCTTTGGCTTCTCTTTTCCGGTCCAGCATTGGGACTTCGGAGAGCTCCACTGTTCTGGGCGAGGGGTGTGGAGAGTAGTAACAAGCTGTAGTCGGTTCCGACTCACAATGGCAACTGATCTTTCGTGGCCTCGCTCTGTGAATTTCAGAAGAGATTTCAGATCCAAAAGTTTCAGGAAGACCCTGACATAATCGAGCAGTGCATTAGAGAAGTTCGTAACCTTAAATACTCGCGGTCCCCCTCCCTTGTTATAAATGCGGCCACATTCGGGAATACGGATGCTTCGGCATCTGAAAACATTAGAGCAACTCTGCTACTTAAGGAAAACATTTTTAACCCTCCGAAGACCTGAATATATGCCGCGAAACTTCAGGAAATTAACCGAAAGTACATTATTACTAGAGAATTTTAAATCGTGAGTGGAAGTAATTGTTTTGTGCTCCGAGTACTTGACTGTCTTCTCTGAATGTGTAATGTTGCGGTGGACAGTATTGAGGTTTTAAATAGACGTGCATAGTATTACGGTGGATTTTTCTTTTTTAAGTTACACCATTGCAGATCACCTAATATCTTAGATTTTCAAAAGGAGGTTTAAAGATATTTTAATGTCTCGGTCGTGCGTCTGTTGGTACGGATTTACTGTAGATCTAGTCATCTATAAATTTTCTCTTGAATGTTCCTCTATAACTTCTGTAGGTAATATCCCACTTTAGTACAGTATGTGGGTAATAGAAGATACATGTGGAAATTACCTATTATCGTTGTCCAACACAGTTCTCAAATTTATTATAGCATAACTTCAGCGTTTCAAACGAGACTCACTTGGCAAAGGGAAAATTAACAATTGAGTTCATGTGTGTGTTTACCAATTCTATGGAGATTTTGGAGATCAACATATTTTATAAGTCTGTAAAATATGTAAAGTGTTTCATACTTTTAGCTAAAAGAAAAAACCTGTAACTGTAAAAGGAAAAAATCCGGAATTTATGTTCTTAAGTGTCACCAATATAACATTGTTTCATTTGACTCTGCAGACCAGATTTTTGGTTGCGTTTATTTCAGTCATCCATAATAATTCTGCTACTTAGCGTAGAATCATTCTGGTTCCTGGATTGGTAGTTTTGCTCACTAGGTTTGTGGTACTAACTGTAATAAATAGAAGCAGGGGTTAATGATTGAGCAGCATTCTAATTTGTCTGTGATAATTGCTTAGATTGGACACCACTCTTAATGTCTTTCAGTGGAGTTTGCCTACTATAAGAGGGCAAGTAGCACATCGTGGTCTTGAAGGACTTAATGTTCTCTTCCAGCAACCTGTGATTTGCTCGGGTGATTTTGCTTGCAGACTGATTGGAATATAATAAGAAATGCCCTCTATCTATTTTTGCTATTAATCCCCCGCTTTAGTTTTTTTAAATTAATTTGCTTAATTTGAAGACAAATAGAAAGAATGGATTGTCCCTTAGTTCTTTGAGAAATGTGAAAATTGATCAAATATGTGCAGAGAAATTGTTATATTTACTTAATTAAAGTTTGTTTTTAAGAAAACCTCAAATGGTCTGTATTGGTAGAAAAATAGTTTCTATAATGAAAAGGTTTAAGTTTTTATAGGACTCATAGTACTGTTGTCAGTTATAAAGTAAAACAAAAAGTACATTTGAGTTGCTTGCCCAGTGAGATGGTCAGAAAATATGGGAAATAGACCAATAAAAAGCGAACTACTAGGAGAAATGTTACATTTATGAAAAAAAATAGGAACCTGTCTCATCAAATTGATAGAAAAGCCTTTAAAAAACTGAACAACTCAAATGACTTCAAGATTAGTGAATTTGACTTTGATTTGCTGAACAGAACCACCATATTGCAAGGGATGATTGTCTATCTTCCGAGCACATGGTCCAAGTTTGCAATATAAACTGGATAGGGTATAGCTGGGCATATTTGAGCTCTATCTCTGCAAAATCTCTGAAGTTCAGGATTCAGAACTAACAGAACCATGAAACCTAAACCAAATGCTGGATACCTCATTTCTATTTTTCCCTCTGGTGTTTATTCTTAAAAGCATGAAAGTTAGATTTAGTAGTTGTCAGAGCCACTACTTTTATGCTTAGCTATTTCTTTGACTTAGAAAAAGTTAGTCTTGTGTACAACTTAGAGTCTTATGTTATTTAAGACGTGAAGACACTTGGATAAACTTCAGAAAATCTATACAAAACATTTCCTAAATGCATAATGTTGAAATAGGTTCTTTCTTCTAGGGACATCTGCCTAAAATAGTATAGTGTTTTGGTTTTTTGTTTGTTTTTTGGGGGGGGGTTTCTTTTTGTTGTTGAGGGTTTTTTTCTTTTGGGGGGACTGAGTTTTGGTATATTGAGAATGGAAATGAATTTAACTCAGTTTTAAGTATAGAATGTATGTTATTCTGATACGAATGTACTAGTATATCCTGATCCTATGTTTTGGGTACCAGTATGAAAATTACTAAAGATGGATAAATCATGTGTTGGAAACATAAGATAGAACACCTTTTTGTTTTCTGAAAATATAGTGACTGATATCTGATTCATTAATGTAATATGGTGTGAATATGCTAAATTGTATTCTTATTTTTAGATTTTCATTTAATATATCTTATGTTTTTAAGTTTGGTATCTGAGGACAGACTTTAACATGGTGAGAAATATTATGGAACTAGCAGCTACCTGTGACAAAATGTACAATCAGGAAGAAATATTTTTAAGGAAGACACTGGTGGCCTAGCATGTCATGTTAGCTACATAGCCTGATAGAAATCAGTGTTTTACCACAAACAAACTTGCATGCGGCATTATTCATGTTTTCTCTGAAGTCACTAGATCTAACTTTGCATACAGGTGTTATTAAGTACTTCAAGCGAGTGAATTAATTATTCAGGTCAACCACATTTTTTTTTTCTTCCGCAAGTCTAACTTTCTAATGTTTGGTGTCTTTGTGGAAACATCATTTTTACCCTTTAGAATGTGCATTTTCCAACTTTATGTCCACACATTCTGAAAACCTCCAAACTATTAATTAAATACAAAATTCAGTGGTATAATAATTGGGTTTCTGATTCCTGTCCGCTGTGGGAATTTGCTTCCTGAGATGACTACAGTCACGATCACAATAACTGTTAAGAGGTACTGGTCTAGACACTTTAACACCTGTAAATAATTTACTTAATCCTCTACCACAATCCTGAGGTACTGTTGTTATTCCCATTTTATAGATGAGAATGAAAATGTACAAAGAGATTAGGTAAGTGGCTTACTACTAAGTGTCAGAGATAGTAACCGTCCTCAGATCTGGGATTTGAGATCAGATAGTCCTACTTCCTGAAATGAAAGTTAGTTTAAAGAAATGAACTGGATTTGATTTCCTGCCCATTTTTTAAATTTCATTGTAACCTTCGATTTTGTTTTGGTTTTGTAACACCTCCTTAGCATTCTTTAAATACAGTTGCAAAGTAATGTTACCACTTTTTACTTTTGATACAAAGATGTCATGACACTCAACTATGTATCAACTTTCTATTAACTGTTACAACTTGATATTGTTACACTGTGATTCTTCATATGAATGCCCGCTAAGGAAAGAGAAAGTTGGAAATCTCTGACCTTGCTATGAAATTTGCTTTTGTTTTGTTGGATGCACATAAGAACTGAAGTATTACAAAGTTAGATTACATACACACAGGAAAGTTCATACTATTTTCTCTCTACCTGTGTGTTGTCTTTGTGTAAGCATGAATCAGAAAGAATGCATTTTTCTCAGAATTTGTGGTAAGTGCCCAAGTCAAGTATTCCTGGACCTGTGCTGTGGTTGGAAGGGTTGTTGATGAGGTTAATTCAGCTTTACCCTTGCCGTTGTTCACTCCTTTATGTTGTTAGTGCCCACATACAAAGGTAACGAAGTGGTAACTCACTTTATATGTGAAGCTTTGGGTTTGAATTCTATATCCCTATCCTCTGGTCCTGTGTGTTTTCTTTCGGAGGGACATTTTGCAGTGTTATACATTTTCTCTAAGGAGAATTATTGCACTACGTAAGTTGTCTTTGGTGGTAATGTAGTAGTTGTTTTCAGTGGTGGTCAGGGCGTTACATTGAAATTTTGTCTATACAATAAGCACTCTTGTGACCAGTGACTCATTTGTGAGTTTACTAAGCTAAGGAGTGTGAGATTGAGGGTGAGGGTGAGTAAGAGTTCACCCAAATAAGGATGGACTTCTTAGTTTCATCAATCCTTGTAATGTAATGTTTGATTTGGATAACTCTAGTCATCACACTTTGGTAAGTACGATTTTGTGACTGCTTTGATGTATTTGCCAGTAATTTGGGGATCCCATAATGACTTTTTGATTTCTTGTTTATTTTTGTTTATTCCTGTATCTGTCTTTAGCACTGCACTTTGGCACCTTTTTCAAACCCCAAGGATTTTCATCACATTTTTTTTCTTCTCAGAGTCTAAATAACCTTCCAGTATTTGGTATCTTTGAGGAAACAGCCTTTTCTTTTTGTATCCCAATTTTTAAATCTTTTTTTAGTGTGCTTTTGTTAAGATGTAACTTTCTCAACTGCAAGACTATTTATCGTTCTGCATCTTTTATAAAATTCGCCCCTCTCTGCTTTACCTCTCATTTTATTTCGTGCCAACTGTGTGCTAGGCGGGCATTGTGGCAGGTAATAGACGCGTGTGATTTCATTACAACACCCTTAGAAGGCAGGTCCAGTTCCCCTGTATCCATTTGTTACTTGTATTTGAGGAGTCTGAGGCACAGAGACCACTTGGAGAGTTGAGTCTCGCAGCTTATCTGGTAGAACCAAAATTTTGAGCCTACATCTCATTCACAGCAAAACTCTTAACTACTAAGTTTACGGACTCCTGAAAGATCCCTAGCTCTCATTCAGTACGGTGCAGCTCCCTTTGTGCATTCTATTATTCAGTCTGCTTTCTTTGGTAACCTCTCAGGAATTCCCTGAACCTATCTTCTCCCCAAATACCAACTTCACTCTGTGTAGATATGTAAGGATCACAACAGAATGTAGTTTTCCAGGTTGGTGGCTGGTGGGGTGGTAGTGCTCTGGGGTTATCCAGGGCACAGAGTAAGAGTGTTGGGATAAGGGAAGGGTGGCTAAAAGAATGGTTATTGGAGAAAAAATGATGAGCCGCAGAAAGATGGGACCCTTTTTGGAAGTGAATGACAGTAAAAAGGCCTTAGAAGTCAAAAGAGGTGTTTGTCCTTGGTGTGAGTGCAGGGCAGATGCAACCAATAGTTTCTTTTATTCAGTGTGTTACAGCGGCAAGAAGGTATTACTTGCCTTCTGTATTTACTTAATATGCAAACAATGACTAAAAATGACTGATTTTGGAACAGTCATGCGAACATCCACATACAGATAAGCCTCATTAACTTGAAGGCCATGGGCTAGTAGGCTGTGATGATTATTCAAACCGTTTCTGACACTCTACATCCGGAATTGCCTTGGAAGCCTTTGAAAGCCTTTGTTGTTAATAGTCACAACAGTTGCAGACTTTCCTCCTTTGAGGGAATGTTTGATTTTAGGAACTAGGCAAATGTGAATGAGTATCATTAAACTACAATAACTTTGTGACAAAGAGAGAAAAATAAAAATACAGCAATAAAGTAATGAGACTGATTTTTAGAATGCTCTTAAGGTGGGTTTGAAAACAGCCCCCCAAATTTATTTATTTATTTATTTATTTATTTATTTGGGGCGGGGGGGGAGGGTTGGGGGGGAGAATCCTAAGCAGGCTTCATGCCCAGGGCATAGCCCAAGGCGGGGCTGGATCTCACAACCCTGAGATCATGATCTGAGCCAAAACCAAGACTTGGACACTTAACCAGCTGAGCCACCCAGGTGCCCTGTAAATGTTTTAAATGAGTTCCATCCAGTGGAATTTTCTACAATGTTGGAAATGGTCTCTACCAGTGCTGTTCACTACAGCAGACACTAAGCTATGTGTGGCAATTGAGCACTTGAAATGTGGCGGGTGTAACTGTAAGACTGATTTTTAATTTTATGTAATTGTAATTAATTTAAATATAAATAGTCACATATGACTAGTGGCTGCTATGGTAGACAGAATAGTTTCAGAGAAGAGCAATAGTATTGGAAAGATGCCTGATTAAGTGAGAACAGTTCCTCACTCAGCTATAACAAAGTTTGCTGAACTGACTGAAGGATTTAGCACTTTCAGTGTAATATACAGTAAGGAACTAATGTTAATTACAGCCAAGACATACAAACATAAAACTTCAGACAAGAATGAAAACAGAAGCAGTGGCCCTTCTTGGTAAATAAGGGATCTCCTCCTAATAGGAGTCTTGATTTTTATCCTCGATGGATGAATCCCTTCCCCCAAAAGCAGATAATGCTAATTTGGTATTAGCTATCAGGTAAAGAGAAAGGAGAAATGGGGTGGGGGGCCCCTATTATTCCCATTCTTCATAATTTGGGAGGCTTTATAAAATTAAGAGTAACCAAGTCCTGTAACTTTAACTCAAAATCAAGCCTTTGTTGGTAAAGTAATAGGCAAACCATCCCTTAAAGTACTCAGGCAAGCACCCTTATGAAATCTAGTATATTTTAAAACATCATGGTCGATGGGCGCCTGGGTGGCTCAGTGGGTTAAAGCCTCTGCTTTCGGCTCAGGTCATGATCTCAGCATCCTGGGATCGAGGCCCGCATCGGGCTCTCTGCTCAGCAGGGAGCCTGCTTCCTCCTCTCCTTGTCTCTCTGCCTGCCTCTCTGCCTACTTGTAATCTCTCTCTCTGTGTCAAATAAATAAATNGGTCGGTATTAAACTAGAGTTTTCAAAAGCTTCTGTAGAAAGTACTCATGATTTAAATATAGCTGAGGAAATATAAGCAAGGAAAAGCGATAGGAAGAAAATATGAACCCCCCCCCCCACCAAACCAGCATCTATAGAAATAAATACACATGTTTAATTTAGCCATGCTGGGTATAGCAGAATACTTGGGTTCCATTATAGTCCACCTTGATCTTATAAGGAAACTTTTTTTTAGCATAGCTTTTCTTTTGTTCTTTTAAGCATAATTGCATAAGATTGGTCTGTGTCCGTTTATGTAGGTCCCTGCCTCACCTGATTATTTTTCTTAAGAGCAGCTAATTAATATTTGATAAGTTTTAATTTTATATTTGAAGAAGTTTAAGGGTTTTTTAAAATCCTTTCACTTAAAGGCTTTCAAGATGTTTACCAAGGTATTTGCATCAGATCCCTTGTTTGTTTATAGTTCTAGCTCTTACATTTTGGTCTCACGCATTCTCAGTTGATTTTTGTATGTGGTCTGAGATAAGGATCAAAAATTTATTTTTTGCACGTGGATATGCTGTTGTCCTGGCACCATTTGTTAAAAACGCTATTCTTTTTTCCCCACTGAATTGTGTTGGCTCTTTGTTCACAAAGGGTTTATTTCTACCATACCCTAAGCTGTTTCTCCAGGTCAGATCCTTTGTTGCTTACCTCCTGACCCCTTAGGCCTGGCAGGCCTCCACTGCCCTCCACTCCCTTTTGTGTGGCTAATTCTTCTCCAGCCTTCAAAGTTTGATAAGGAAACTCACCCTCTTCACTTTGTCTTCCCTGATAAATTGAACCCCTCCCCAACCCCCCCCCCTCACACGTCTTTCCTCTTAGGGTAGGATAGGAACCCTGCAGGCAATGGTCCATTTAATAACTACTTATTGAGTTCTTAGTAGGCACTCCGAAGTCCAACAGTAAATAAAATAAGACCTTAGGAAACTTTCTGTTAGTGGGGAAATGAGCAATAATAATACAGTGGGGTAAGTTTCTAGTAGGGATAAGCACAGGATGTGCTATAAGAATGCAAGAGGGCGGAATTTAACCTAGTCTGGGATTTCCCATAGGTGGTGACATCTGAACTGAAACCTAAAGACTAATATAGGAGATAGCTAGATGAAAAGAGGGGAAGGACAATGGGGAAGAAGGAACTGCATTTAGGGAGAGAGGCCCACGGAGCTCAACACTGCTGGATCCCCGCCTCCAGGGATGTGAAAGATGAGGCTTGGAGAGGTGAGGGGTGGGGCCAGGTCATGAAGGGCCTTTTACAGCCAGAAAAGGAGCTTGGCTGTAATCCCACAGGCAGGGAGAAACCAAGGAAGGAGAGAAACGTGTACAGAACAAATTTGAGTAAGAAGCTTAAATCTCTCAAGCCATTTTAAAATGAATTAAGATATAAAGCCTCTTGGGTTTCTTTATGTTTTATCCTACTCCTCTGATTGTCAAAACAAAACAAAACCTCCTTTCCTGCACTTATTAAAAACTTAATTTTATAGAATTATGGACAGCGTGCTGCTTAAAGAATTCTTGATAATTAGCTATTACTTTTGTTATTTCTTTCTGCAGATTACTAGCAATTCCGTCATCAGATTTAAAAGATTTAAACCTCTACTTTGTATTACTGTTTTTGTCCTCCAAGTGCCTATGAGATTGAGAATTTAATTAAACTCTGGTAATTGGACATTTTATTGGTATTAGCAGCATATTGTTAAGGAAAATTTAGTGTGCTTGTATATGCCTAGATTTGAGATTATATTTAGTAATTTAGTATTTTGGTATTCTCCTAAAATTTTATCAAGGAGAAGAAGATAAGTTCTAACAGAGCTATACTGGCTGGCATGTGGTGCATGGAACAAATTTCTTTGTTTTCGATCATTCTAGCCTAAAGTGCATCTTCAGGTTCGTACTCAACACCTGCATTGTAATTTTCAATTATTTAGCCCTCTCACTCTCTCATTAGATGCTGAACTCTGGAGCATTTTTTTCCATGTTTTGTTTTAACTAATCTGTATTCCTAGGGCCTTACACATAGTAGGTGGCCAAAAATATATATGTGATCCATGAATGAGTCATCCTCACAAACTGACAAACTTTCATTTGAAGCTCCATTTTTTTCTTAAACAGGAAATGTTTGGTATCTCTATAAAATTTAAATAAAAACATGGTCTTTAAGCTTAGAAGTTAATTTAACTGGTGTTTTTCTTAACAGGCGTTTGTAAAGGATGTTCATGAAGATTCAATAACAGTTGCATTTGAAAACAAGTAAGTGTCTTGATATAATTTTAATGTTCAGGTTCTGTACTATTTTACAGTAACTATTCTTTTTTACTCATTTAAAAAAATTCAAGTCTAGTTTGAGCGTTTTTCAGGAATGGATCGTCATGTTACTGACCACGAAGTTCCTGAACAACTCACTATTAAAACCAATGGAATAATCTTGGATCACTGGAAAAAAACTATATATCTATTGAATTTATTATAAAAAAAAATGGAATGACTGGTCCCACTAATGACCTCAGAGATCCCTTTCATCTAACCTTGATCCCTACATCCCAATACCCTTGAATATAAAGAAAAAACCGGATTCTTCTGTAGTAGTAACAGAGTTTGGATAGAAATGTTTGTAATGGATACAAGAAGAAAATGAATGGATTCATGGGTATTGGTAAAATTAATTTGGGTTTTATAACATTAAATCTAAAATTGATGGTTTTAGTTGTCTAGTACATTTTATCAGGAATAATCATATTTACTTATTAGCTTATTTTATATGTTTCATGTATTTATAATCAGTAATAGCGGTAACCAGTCTTTTCTGCTAGAAGAGTAAATAGAAATATTTATAGGCCTACAAACATTAGCTACAGGAAGACATCAGTGGTATAGATGTTAGCATTTTATCAGGAGAGACAAATCTGTTGACTAAATTTTTTGAATACTAATAAAGGCTATTTTCAGAGTAGTCATTCAAGATTCTAAAATACATATAAACTCCTTAGCCAAAGTGTCGATGTCACAATCTTAGGATTTTATTGAACTCTGAAGAATGGTCAACAATTATATTTTGGATTTTGTGTACCAAGAGAATTGATAGTATCCCAAAAGCAGGTTGCAAATCTATAGAGAAAAGAAATAGCTTAGTAGTTGCTTAGGGCTGGGAGGAACAGGGAGTCATAACTTAAGGGCATGGGATTGCCTTTTGAGGTGATGAAAATGTTCTAAAATTGACTGGTAATGGTTGGACCTATCTGTTAATATACTTAAAACCATTGAATTGTACATGCACAAGTGGATGGTTTATATGATGTATAGTTATATCAGTAAGTTTGTTGAAATATAGTATCTGACCCAGACATACCGTATATTTGACCGTTTAGCAGATTCTTTTAGCTACCAAGAGGACAAAGTAGTAGTACTTTGGATGCCTGCAGCACATTTAGGGGACAGAGATAAAAGGATTTAGAATATCCAACCCTGCTCTCAGCTCTAGACTAATCTCAGTCCGGAATACAAGTATGAATAATAGAGTAACTTTTTCTGAATGCAAAGAGCCAAAAGTTCCAGAATTTGCCTCCGCTGGTTCGAGTATTCATGGATTCGCCTGTTTATATACTGGACAGCAACATCACGCTTTTAACAGAAGAATCTTTGATAACTTGAGAGTAATTTTTTCTTTTGTAATTTACTCTTTATCTGCTTGCTCCCATCACTAGATAAACACTGTTTCCCATAAAGGAAGATTTATCTTTATTTGCCACTCTTTTAATTTCTCCTGTAGTCTTTAATCTAAAGTGTTAAGCAAACACTCATTTCCTCCATGCATTTAAGAATGTGTCTGGTTAATACACTGACTTAGAAGATCGGTTCTCTTTTGTTTTCAATCAGATTTCTACTATAAACCTAAAATGATTCGACATTCGGACCTCCTAATTCTCTTCTGTTCTATAGCGATGTAAAAGTTTCTCTTCAAGATGTCATCCTGAGAATTTGAAACAAATGAACTGTTTTCCTTGCGTTCATGGAGTATGTTTGAGATTCAGCACTGGGTTTGAGCACATCACTAGTGTATGATAGGTCTCTGTCAAAGTAGGCTCTGCCCTTCCTTGGGTTTTTCCTTTTTGTTTTTCTGCTTAAAGAAAAACTAATGTTTTATAGCACTTCAGACTGTATTTACCCTTTCTTTCCTTTCAGTCATAAAGCAGTTCCTATTACTGTAACACCAGCTTATTTTAGATGCTATGTTTTTACCTTCCATATTTCACATTTTTGGATAAAGAATTTGAATTTTTGTCTCTGTACACTTAAGACTTAAAATAATTCTTCCTTTGGAACCCAGAAAATTATATTATGTATTATTATATGTTTTTCCAGTCACATTTAGAAATGATTTCGTAACATGTTAAAAGTCATTAATTCTCAGTATATATGAAGAGGCTTTTCTGAAGTAAAAACAGTGTTTTCTAAAGCTTCTTAGTTTTCAGATGTGTATGATTCAGAGAAAGGGTTCAGTCTAATATAGACCTAATCAGATTTCCACAAATTCTGACTTAATTACCTACCCTCCTACCTTATATATGGCTCTTCTTAAAAACAAAAACAAAAAAAAAACAAAAAAACTAAAGGCTTCTGGGTGGCTCAGTTGGTTAAGCATCCAGCTCTTGGTTTCTGCTCAGGTTGTGATCTCGGGGTCCTGAGATCGAGCCCAGAGTCAGGCTCTGTATCAGTGGGGAATCTGCTTGAGATTCTTTCCCTCTCCCTCCCCCCTCTGTTCATCCCTCCTCCCCGGACCCCCTCATGCTTGCTCGCTCTCAAATAAATAAATATTTTTTTTAGAAATTTGCACTTTTCTCAGTAGGATTTTACTAAAGAAAGTTCTTTAGGAAAAAACCCAGAGGTGACTGCTGCAGCAGTTGAATCCGCCAGTGTTTTTGCAAAGTTTGTCTCTTAGTATTTTATATCATTTTGGATATAAAAGAATGATTTGGTGTCATTCAAAATTTTTCCATATCATTTTAAATTTAAAAACATAGGCGACTTACCAAACTCCTATAGGCTGTCTCCATCTGGTTTCTGTGGTTTAGCAGACCCCACCAGGGCATGCTGATCAGCAGCCAGCTACCCATGGCAAGAATTGACCACCTCGTGGGATCTTAAATTTAAAGGGGGAAAAGTGAGTTGTGAATTCCTGATGTGCTGGCTGCCCCATTTTGCTTGGGAATTAGAGGGTATTCAGGACCAGTTTCTATGGTCCTTAGAAATGTGGTTCAAATTCTTTGCAAGTAGAAGTATGGTGATGATGTTACTAACATTTACTGATACTAACATTTAATTTAAGCATCAGAGGAAATTCCTGTTGTGGCCTTGCATTTAGCACTCTTAGAGGTTGAAATTACTGAAAGACAGACTTGTTTGGAAAATTGTAATGTTGATCTGTTGTGTTTAGAGGAATATTCCAAATAGAACTACAAGGCTGCTCTGCTGCATGCAGACTTTGTTGAAATGTTTCTACATTGCCATTATGCCCCACTCAGCAAAATACTGACTGTTTTAAAAGCATTTGCTTCTTTAAACTAGAAAAATGGAAGGTCACACTTAACCAAGAGTTGATGGCAGTGTGGTCATTGTTTCCATCAAACTGGAAAGCATGTCAATTATGTGTTTGCTTATTTGCAGCTGGCAGCCAGAGAGGCAGATTCCCTTTCATGATGTGAGATTCCCACCACCTGTAGGTTATAATAAAGATATAAATGAAAGTGATGAAGTTGAGGTAAGTTTTCCCTGCCCTCGAGTTACTAAGCACTGAAGGAGGGGGAGCATTTAATTTTCCTGTGCCTTTTGTGCCTCTTGTCTTTAACCATGCTTAAACTACCTTGAAAATTATAGCTGTAATGGACATGTGCTTTTGATTGACCCATCTTAATAATGATCTGAAATACTACATAATGCTTAAATGTGGCTGCCTAAGCAGCACTAAGGGTGCACCATTGAAAGTCACTGCTGATTTACTTTCCCTGCTAGGAAATTCCTTTTGCCCTTTCCTTCAATCTCTGAATCTTTATTTGAATAATGTATTGTTAGCTTACAACTTTGTCTCCTTTTTAAGCAAAATGGATTAGGAGAATTAGTCTTACAAAGGAGAAGAGGGCGCCTGGGTGGCTCAGTGGGTTAAAGCCTCTGCTTTCGGCTCAGGTCATGATCTCAGCGTCCTGGGATCGAGGCCCGCATCGGGCTCTCTGCTCAGCAGGGAACCTGCTTCCTCCTCTCCCTGTCTCTGCCTGCCTCTCTGCCTACTTGTAATCTCTCTCTCTGTGTCAAATAAATAAATAAAATCTTTAAAAAAAAAAAAAAAAAAAAAAAAAAAAACAAAGGAGAAGAAATCATGCCGTGTAATAGAGCAGCATTCTAGAATTTCTTTAGCAATGAATCCTTCTGATCTATTATTAAAAACTAATCTATCCATTTTAACGTAAACACATATGGGGAAAACATTCTTTCACTGGGCTTGCTGTGAACCACCTGTTCATGTGCCATTGATGTCTTTGACCAAAATGTGCTGTAACTATACAACACATTAACAAAAACATTGTGTTCATAATTTCTCTAGCCACTGAAAATTGTTTTGGGACTTAAAGCACTTGGAGTCTGCTTTGTGTTGTAGTTGGTCTCTGTAGTATCCTCTCCTTCCTCCCCTTTCACACCATTTTAAGTTGCTTCTCTTCTTTCTCCACAATGTCTTGTTAATAGTTGCAACTTCATGAATATTTGTGGTATGAAGGAAGCAGCTAAGTAGACATTTATATATAGGTAAGGTAGAGCGTACTAGGTCCTTGAATTCTTATTTCCTGTGCTAGAGTACAGATGGTACAGTGAACCAGAAGAGTCACCTGCCTTTGACGAGGTCACGTTCTAGTCAGGGTAGCTAATATTATGGCAAATGGAAGAAAAAAGTAAGAGGATGGAAGATGATACAAGGGCAGGAGTACTATTCTAGAGAATACTCAGGGAAGGTCTCTGGATGTCCAGGCCTGTGTTCTTTTATCTTTCCAAAGTGGAGTAGAATAAAGTACTATATAATTACTGAAAATATACTCAGGACCTACTAGGTATAAGGGACTGGGCTTGGTGTTATGAGGGATCCTAGTAGGAAACACAGTGTCTGGACTTGAGGACCTTTAGTTGTCCACTACCCCAGGAGACTACGAGCTTCCTGAAGGCAAGGACATTTAGTCTATGTCAGAAATGCTCTAATAATGTTGGGGTGGACAATGGAGTCTTTTTTTTTTCAATTGAGTCACATGACAGGTGGTGACCAATGAGATGCTGTTGCTAGACTGACCTTACTGTATTACCTCACAATGATACATAACTGAGGTTATTGCTCTAGCTAGAGAGTTGAAAGGCCTGGGTGGTGGCAACAGGGAAAGGTAGGTTAAATTAAGTTGTATTAGCCTGTATTGTATAACCATTAACTTAGGTTGTAAAAGGGACACGACACCAGGTCTTCTGGTCTGTCTGTATCAGGAACGCTCATAATAGTGATGGATTAAGGAAACTTTTCCCCCAACTTAGTCACATGACAGGTGGGGGACCAATGAGGTGCTGTTGCTAGGACGGCCTCACTGTATTACATAACAATTAACTGAGGTTATTTCTCTGGCTAGAGCAGAGTTGAGAAGAAGTGATGAGGGTGAGAGAGAAAGGTAGGTTAAGCTGTGTTTAGTCTCTGTGTTGTATGACTTTTAACTTCAACTGTAAAAGGGAGACAAGAATTGGAGCCTTGAGTTACTCATCAGCCCCAGGCTCTGAGCTCTCTCTCCTCTCCTCCCTGCTTTTTGTTTGAGTATTTCTGTCTCTCCATGTATAATGTGCCGTCTGTTTTCCCATTTACCTTGATTTGCTGGTGTCTTTACAAAAGGTTCCATGCTGCACATCATAAGTGAACTTTGATGTGGTCACCAGAGAGATCGGTTAGAAGAATGATCCAGTATGTAAGAGCAGAAAGGTGGTATCCAGAGGATTTCCAGCCTGGAGTTGTCCATTTTAGTGGAGCAAGAAAGGGGGCAGGAGACCAGAGAGTGACCAAGGATCTGTTCGTTTAGGCACCAGGAGACACGAATGCCAGGGTGGTATCCTTAGTGGGCTTGAGTGGTCAGAGGCCTCACCCATTTAGTGACCAGGCAGTAGGCCAGGGTCAGTAACTTCCAATCAGTTATTTACTTACCAGAGTAAAACAAAAACAAGTTTTTACATTTTTAGATATATTTTCGTAGTTGACAAAGTATCCAAGGCAAGTATGCCCAGGTTTATGAGCAGTCTGCTTTTCTTGAGCATTCATATACAGAGCACTGATTATTATTGATCCAAAACAAAATAGGAAGGTGCTTCATACAGGGCTCTCCCAGGTAATCGAGTAGTCTGATTACATATCTATATCTAGCTATAGGGTTGCAGTCTGCTTTAAGGCATACAACATATGGGTTTGAAAGGCACCTGGCTTATTTTAAGAATTTTCTTCAATGTCTGATAATCTGTAGATTTCTGACAGATGTTAATTATGAAATAATCTATGTTGTAATTTTTGTGTAGGTTTATTCCAGAGCAAATGAAAAAGAGCCTTGCTGTTGGTGGTTAGCTAAAGTGAGGATGATAAAGGGTGAGGTAGGAAACTGTATATTTAAAATTTCTTGTACTGTTTGCCTTTTCTAAACCCAGGTATTACATTTCAGTGTGGATTTCTATTTTAAAGTAATATCTGACTTGAGTCATTTTATTAAAATGTTTTCTCTACATGTTCTGTATCTTTTGTGTGTTTTAATTGATCAAATAGAATTTTTTCTTCCCTCTAGAGAACTTAAAAAATAACTGTATAAATATAGCTTATTGTTCTTAATCTAAAAACTATGACCAGGAATGACTTTTATCTATTTCTGTCAGTTTTATGTGATAGAATATGCAGCATGTGATGCTACATACAATGAAATTGTCACAATTGAACGTCTACGATCGGTTAATCCCAACAAACCTGCCACGAAAGATACTTTCCATAAAATCAAACTGGACGTGCCAGAAGACTTACGACAAATGTAAGTTAGTATGCAAGAAATGCTGAGAACTTATAGGTGACATGCAATTAATTTAAAGAATATAAATTTTAAAATAATAGATACCAATTTTTAAATTCAGTGAACTTTGGCAAAATGGTTTGCAGAAGTAGTGCAAAAAATGTCTAATTTAGCTTTTCCAGTTGAATAATCAGTTTGGCACTGCACTTGTCTAAACTTCATTGGCTAGATACATAGCTAATATACATTTGTTTTCTAAAATAAACTTTGTTCATAGAATTTTGAAATTTTAGAAGTGATTAGTATAGATCTAATATTTTCAGATAAATATGTAATGAGTAAAGAAGCTTCCAAAGGTTGTCTCAATCTTATAATCCTTGGGCTGGAGTTATGCTTAAAGACTTTTTAGGTGAGAGATTCCTTTTTGAAGGTTTCGTCAAGGGGGTGTGATGAGTTTGATTTGGATGTGTCACACTTTAGATAAACATTAACTTGCAATTCAAAGTATCTAGAAATCCTGCTATTTGAAGAGATTGCATATGTGTGTAAATTTTTGTGCTTTCTGATTCACATACATTTCCTTCTCTCCCTTAAATTGGTCAGCATTTTTTCTATAGAAAAGATGCAGCAGAACAAAATTAGGTACCATGTAGCTATCCCCAAAAGTTTTCAACAGTTAAGAAAATTACTAATCATATGTAACTGAAATAAGGAAGCTTCAGAGGAGAGTGACTCTCCTAAATAATGTCACCTTTGGTAGTCCAGGACCACTAGCAATCCCTTGAGAGCATAACTAGTTTTTTTCTTTCTCTGTAATCTCAGGTGTTTGATTTGGCTGAGTATTACAGAGATGGACAGCAAAGGAACCTTTCTCTGTAATCTCAAATACTTCAGTGGGCTAAAAGTATGTCAGGGATGTACAGCAAAGGAACTAAATGGATATAACATTTTGCATGTATCATGTTTAGTATGAATTCATAGTTCTGTTAAGTGCAAACTCTGCATATACTTATGCCGGTAGTTGGCAGTCATTCATCTTAACTTCACAGTGGGTATTTTTATTTCTAGGTGTGCCAAAGAATCGGCACATAAGGACTTTAAAAAGGCAGTTGGTGCCTTTTCTGTAACTTATGATCCAGAGAATTATCAGCTTGTCATTTTGGTGAGTGTTTTTGACTTGTCTGTTTTTATGTACTTCATTTGGACTATTTACTTTGATAATAATAGTGTTAAATATCCTTTAGTCTATCAATGAAGTCACCTCGAAACGAGCACACATGCTAATTGACATGCACTTTCGGAGTCTGCGCACTAAGCTGTCTCTGATACTGAGAAATGAAGAAGCCAGTAAGCAGCTAGAGGTATGTGGCTTTCCCTAGTGCTGCTTGTAAGGCTATCTAGAAATGATAACTGTGGAGTTACAAAACTTGAATATGGGCAGGTTGTCCTTTATTTACTGTTTCTTAGCAATTCCCTATATTTTATATTTTGAAAAATTAAATTATACAAAGTCTAATCAAAGTCTAAAGTTTTTAATGCCTAAGGTTTCAGAATTAAGCAGCAGTTGATATAAAGGAACTTCTGGTCAACTCACTTTTTCTAGAAGTTCATCAAAGCTGTTAATAAAATGAGGCAATACTTCTTCCATATAACATGTTATCATTTAAGTACTAGAGAGTATTTAAATATCTAATCATATTCCTTTCATTATGTATGTTTATCTCTGTTTAAAAGGGTATAGAACTTCTTCATTCTAATTGGTTGTCACTCTTTAAAACTCCTGTCTTCAGATTCCTGCCAGAGGCTATTTCCCTAACTTACTATTTCGTCTCTTCAGGTGCATTTTATCTACTTTTATTAATCTTCCAGTAATTTCCATCACCATACATGTATTTTCATTGATAACTATCTAGTACTCCCATCCATAACCATAGAAACTAAATGGATTTTAATGTCCCAACTCAAATGTATTACTGTCAGATTCCAGAGTTCCTCATCATTATTCATTTCATTAGAGGGAAAACACCATGCAGTTCAAATAATAAAGAAAAAAAAAAAAGAGTTCCAAACTGCATATTAAGAGAGAAGGTAGTCAAGGCTATAGTCTCATAAAACCCTATGAAACTTGCCACCTTCCCACTTGATGTGTGATTGCTGAACTCTTAGCAAGAGAGGAGACACTCATATCTCCTTTTGCTACTTTGTTTTCCTTGTGGCCATGGAGGTCTGTTTAATTGGTTTTTACTCTCATTCTTTCTTGATGTCCCTATGTTCACACATTTGTGGTTTCTTTAGCAATTCTCTCATAACTTTTAGGCCAGAACAGCCTCCTATTTTCATTGCGAGTATTGTGGTAAATATACTCATGCCTCTTCTTAAACATCTAATTCTTCTTAAATGATCTGTTATGATACCTTTGGTTTACCATTTATCAGTGTATTATCAGTGAAAAGAATAAACCAGGTGATTGAACCAGGATTCAAAAAACAAGACTTCTCGAAAAGTCCTAGGAAGGGCGCCTGGGTGGCTCAGTGGGTTAAAGCCTCTGCTTTCGGCCCAGGTCATGATCTCAGGGTCCTGGGATCGAGGC
>LNAC01000247.1:1335532-1376782 GCA_002007465.1 Ailurus styani
AAAAAAAAAAAAAAAAAAAAAAAAAGAAAAGTCCTAGGAATATTTGATACATTTTGTTACTCTAATCTACAAAATGGCTATTAGACTTTTTAAAATTGTTTATAGTAGTTACACTCATACATTCCAATTAGCAGGTATGTTGAATACTGAGAAACTAGTATGCATGCCTATCTTTCCTCACTACTAATATTTAAAAGATCCACATATTCAGATAAGAAATTTCCATTTTTCAACATGAGCCACTAATATGTTTGGTTTTCATTTATGGCATGCTAGAACTAAACATTAAATTTTGATAATGCTGTTTTAAGAGAGAGCAGTTATCCACAAGTTTGGGATGTTGACTGTAGCATAGTTCAGTCATTACTGAATATTTGAAAGAATTCGTCATACTTGTGGATCCAGATCACAAGGTCTTACAGACTCTCATATTAGGTTGCAGGTACATATGCAAGGTAATTTGTAAATCTTTGGCATTCTGTAATCATTTGATTTCATGACTGTACCCACAGTTTTTATGATTCCATTCCTCAGGTTGGGGAGGGGGGAAGGAAAGTATTTTAATATCACCTCTTCATCAGAGGGATGGATATCTGGACCACAGTATCTAATGATAAGTTATATAAATGGTTCAGTTTCCAGGAAAAAAAACTGAAAAATAAATACATATGTATATGTACTGATATCCTTTAATAAAAATGAAGTAAATACAATTTTCTGTAAAGATGGTATTTAAAAAAAATTTTTTTTTACTGAAATAACATCGAGTCTGTCAGATCCGGTGAGCTGGTTTTTATTTGGGAACATTTGATCTGCTTCTTAATTATTACGTTATTGATGTCATTTGTTACCTAAGGCAGCCTTGCAAATAGGTTTTTAAAAGTCACCTTGGAAACTTGACAAGAAGCCCTTTCCTATTAACAAAAATATATCAGATGGTATAGACCTTCAGTAACCTAAAAAGTACTTAATGCTGTGGGAGGTATTTTCTAAAACCTTTTAGTTTACAACTGAAACTAATTTATAGGCCCCTGATATATATAGGGTCAAGATTACTTATATGGCTGACCTAAATATAATTGTCTTTATAGTTGATTAAGCATATTAATCAGATGTGCATTTCTCTTCAGAGTTCAAGGCAACTTGCCTCAAGGTTTCATGAACAATTTATCGTACGAGAAGATCTGATGGGTCTAGCTATTGGTACTCATGGTGCTAATATTCAGCAAGCCAGGAAAGTACCTGGGGTCACTGCTATTGATCTAGATGAAGATACCTGCACATTTCATATTTATGGAGAGGTAAATATTTTACTATGTAGGGTTTTTTTCTAAAATAACAGGCAGTATTTTATATGGCTCATTTTTTGTCTTAAATCTTTTCCCCTTTGTTGTTAGGATCAGGATGCAGTGAAAAAGGCTAGAAGCTTTCTTGAATTTGCTGAAGATGTCATACAAGTTCCAAGGAACTTAGTTGGTGAGTCAGAAATTACTGTCGACATACAATACAAAAACACCAGTTAGGGAAATAGTTTAGTTATACCAATAGAATTCCATGTTCACTCACTTGGGGAGTCACTTAATTGAAGCTTAATCTTTGAAATATGTGGTCTATTGTTACAGTATACAGAAAATATTTGATAAATATGATACTCAAAAATTAGAAGGTATACAAAAGATACTGCTTTGCTAGTTGAAATGTACTGGTGCCTGGAAGAATAAATTTTGTACAGCCTCTTCAGTGTGTATTTTCTATATCTTAAAATTAAACATTTTTTCAAGGAACACCTGAGTGGCTCGGCGAGTTAAGCATCCAACTCTTGATTTCGGCTCAGGTCATGATGTCAGGGTCGTGAAATCGAGGCCTCGTGTTGGGCACTGTGCTCAGCGGGGGAGTCTGCTTGTCTCCCCCTCCCTCTAGCCCTCCCCCCCACTCATGCTCGTGCACGCTCTCTCTCTGTCAAATAAATCTTCAGGGGTGCCTGAGTGGTACTGAAACTCTTGGTTTCAGCTCAGCTGGTGACCTTGGAGATGTGGGATTGAGCCCTGCGTTGGGCTGTGGGCTCTGTGCAGAGTCTGCTTGGGATTCTCCCCCTCTGCCCTTAACCCCTGTGTGTTCTCTTGCTCTCTTTCTCGAATAAATAAATAAATCTTTTAAAAAATCAATCTTAAACCATTTTTTTCCGAAATGAATGACATTTGAGGGCTTTATAATTGGGAGGATATTTGTATTTATTTGATCTCTCTGATGGGGCTATAAAATGATAGCATTCTGAATTATTTCTGAGTTGACAATCTGAATGTAGGTTACTTAAATCTAGTAATTTGCAAAGCTAAAAGTATGGCTGAATGTCTCTCGGGCTTTTTGCAACACTAATGGTAGTTCTTCATTTTGACTTTGAGTACTTTTATTTTATTACTGTCATCATCACAAGTACCAGCAAATACCAGAAACTCTACCGACATTCTCAAATGCTGCAGATCTCTTTAGCAGAACATATCAAAGCAAGTTTTAGTTTTTTGTTTTTTTTAATCAAGAACACTATCTGTATCTTTATACATAAAATTGGGACATACTGCCTATACATTTTTAATTTTCTGAACTTAATATCACAACTGATTATAAAAAGCAATGCATGCCCTTTAGAAATTTTAAAGAACAAGAAAATAAGGACTTACATGCATTTTGTTCCCATAGTTTCAGTCCTGCTTAGCCCGCTTTTTTTTTTGTCAGCATAGAATTAATATCTTCCTGTGTCATTAAAAACACTTAGAATAATATTTTTCTCTTGAATAAAATTAGTTCAAGGATAAATACCAGTGAAATTAATGCAGAATTATTCATTCAGCTGTGTTCTATAGACAACTAAAGAATGTGATGTTATTGAGGTAACTTGGACACAGTTGTGTGTGTAGCACTGTCCCTATGACCTCAGGATAAGTGAGGTTTGAGTGATGTTTATTTTCCTTTTATTTACAGTTTGTCAAGCAATTGTATACATTTTATAGTTAGAAAAGTTATTTTAAATTTAGAAATTCTTATATAGCCAGTAGACAGTTTTTTCAGTAATTACCAAACAAACTTAGGTGTTAGATTCACTAAAGTTCATTTGGGAGATGACATGATGCCTCTAGGGGAAAGTTCTTGGGTGTTGGAGTTGGATGTAGATTTCAGTCCCTACCTCACTTTTTGGTAGCTATTTGACCTTGTAGCTGACTCCGCCCCTTTGAATCTTATTTTCCTTACCTCTAAAAAATGTGAGTAATAGGATCCACCTCACAGAGTTACCGTGATACTAAACAGGAAGATGTCGATGGGAACGTTTAGATAGATGTACATTACCAAAGCTCTGGATATAGTGTGGGACTCTGTAAATGTTAATTCTCTTTTCTCCTCCTTATTTAGAACAATTCTATCCAGTTCAGTAGAGCAAAATTGTAGTAAGCTGTCAGTTGGGATTTAGAAATAACTGTGTGGTGTAGAATTGGATTATCTGCTACTAAAAATAGGTTTTACCTCTGGTCATACCTGAAGAGGAGGGGGTTCCAGCAGTTACCTTTCACCAGAAAGCCTGCTGAAGTACAATCAGCCTGGGTTTCCTTTTGTTTCTAGTGAGTAAAATAAAACGAGTCTGTTTTAGAGAATGTCTACTACAACACTAGGAATGTTGAGAGTTTTCAGAAAGCATTTTTGTATAAGAGATTTGGCAAGGCAGATCTTTAGGGGGATGTCTAATTAGTATTGCATGAGTGTTCTTTGGGTCCCACAGTATGATTTATGATCTCTTTATTTTTCACAAACTATCTTTAGCATGTACACGGATTTGTCATTCTTTTCTAAAAATTTGCTTGTTTTTCATCCACTTGGACAGTGAATTGGTTTAATTATTCAGTTAATTATAGTTAACACATAATACTTAGGATAGTTAAGATATTAACAGCAACATATGCCAGGCTTGTTTTTCTTTTTCCTGACTCATTTAGACCTTTATTAAAATCACATTAATTCGTGAAAATGTAAGTGTTATAGATTTAAAACACTGTGGGACAACTCCATATAAAAAATCTCTTCATTTGAAGACAGGAGGAGCAGAAATAATTGACAAAAAGACCTACCTATATCAGGAGTCCTGATTTAGTGTCAGGTTTGTTCTCTGAACACTGAGCAGTCAAAAAAGGTTACAAGGGTGAGTGAGGCTGCCAGACATGGCCAGAGTGCCAGGGTTATGCTTATTAGAAGAACCACAAGTTCCTGTTGTGTGGCTTTCCCTGGGTTCTTCTGTAGGATTGACTCAAAGCAAATTTTGGCTTCCACTTTTTTCCCCATCTGTGCCTTAGATGAGACACTGGGACAAACAAATGATGGTCTTGGTCAGTGTAAGGGTGCTTTTCAGGTACCTTGGGAGGGCACTCAGAAGCTGATGTAATTCACATGCAGACTTCTGAAACCAATGGTTCTTTTATTTGCAGAGTCTTGCTTTACACTGATGTATGATGATGGCTATGAAAGCAGTCATTTCCCAGTTAAAGGATATGATTGAGTTTTCTAAAATGAGGAAAAGGATGCCTATTTATTACCAATATTCAGACTCTTTGGAGTTTTAACAGATGGCATTGAATAATAGTTAATCTTGAACTGATTTTAAGTTTCTTCAT
This sequence comes from Ailurus styani, assembly GCA_002007465.1. Classification (NCBI taxonomy): domain Eukaryota; kingdom Metazoa; phylum Chordata; class Mammalia; order Carnivora; family Ailuridae; genus Ailurus; species Ailurus styani. Next base: position 1,340,188 of record LNAC01000247.1, read on the forward strand.
TGTGTTCTTGAGTTATCTTAATAAAGTGTGATTTCTTAATCTTTTATTCTGTGACTAATAAAAGTTGAAGTCACACTTCACCTATTAATATACTGATACAAATCTATGAGTGATACACAGGAGTAATATTATGTTAACACATTGGCCTGGAAAATGTGCACTTCTTTTAGCTGTATGTACAGCTGCGTAAGCCCCTTTTAAACTTAGAGTATCTTTTATAAATGTGACATATAAAATTCTAAAAATATTTAGCATGGGCAAAGAAGCAGATTTAAATCAGGTGCAGACAGGACTAAAATTGTCAAATGAATAAGCAAATGTATTTTCTATTATCTGTCCTTTCCCTTAATTCCTTTCACAGAACTTTGCAGAAAGAGTGATATATACCACTGTACCAGCAAGTTTCAAGTAGACCCTTTTATGCAAAATAAGAGCCTGTCTTTGAACTTCCTTAAAAATTCAAAATTATCCCATCAATTCATGAGATTTAAATACCTCTGATACTTGACCAAAGTAGTTTAAACCTACTTTGACAACCTAATAAACAGAAAGCCTTGTTTAACTCTGTCTTTTTGAAAAGAGTTTCTGTTTGGTTTTGAAATTTTACAGTTTTATGTGATAGTTTACGGTGGGGTGTGCTTACTGGTTTGAGATCTATGTTTTTAAAACCAAACATGAATTATTCATTTCTTAACTTAGGCAAAGTAATAGGAAAAAATGGAAAACTGATTCAGGAAATTGTGGACAAGTCGGGAGTTGTGAGGGTGAGAATTGAAGCCGAAAATGAGAAAAGTGTTCCACAAGAAGAGGTATGGTATAGTGCATGTGTTTCTGGTTTGTCTGATAAAAGTTTCTTATTGTTTTATTCAACATGTTAATTTAGAGGCCTCTGTACTATGCACATGTTGGGATGTAAAAATTCTGACAGTCATGCCAGTCGTTGTTGCAGCTGGAGAGTGACTTGGGACTAATCACTTGAATGCCTTCAAATCTTTCTGGGTCTTTAAAATGGATGGTCATACATTTTAAAAAGAGTATAAGGCACTTTTCAAATATTACTTGATGTTGCTGACAGAGACCAAGTTGAGACACTAATTAGGTTTTCTGGCTTTTATCTCGTCTTTTTTAGTTTGTGTGTATGTGTGTTTATTTTGTGTAAATACTTTACATTTTTATCTGGGCATAATATCTCTTCCCAGTCATTAAATTTTATAACCCTCACTTTTATCTTCATGAATCTATGGTTTTTGGTAGCAACTTTTAAAGTATTTGTGTGGGTTGGGGGAGGTAAGGGTGTGCTCTTCTGTACAATGATACTGTTTAAAATAAAATCCCCCCAAATTGCCGTAATTTTCACATATTATCTAGTCTTTTGTGAAAAGTTCTTTTAGTTGATGTTATATCTATCTTTTGGGGGTTTTACTACATAATATTTGCATTCTCTAATCCTGATTGCCAAAAATGTTTATAAAAATTTGATATAAAGACAGGACTAAATACAGTCTTTTAAATTGGTTCTTTCTTCTCTTTTGTGTTTTGTGTTTTTTACCAAGGAAATTATGCCACCAAATTCCCTACCTTCCAGTAACTCAAGGGTTGGACCTACTCCCCCAGAAGAGAAAAAACATGTAGATGTAAAGGAAAACAACACTCATTTTTCTCAACCTAACAGTACAAAAGTCCAGAGGGTAAGAAATATTTGTCACTTTGAATTATACTAAAAGGAATTTCTTTGACCCAGATGTCACAGTTGTTGTTTTGGGTGTTTTCTCTGGTTAGGCTTATAGGCTACTCATGTATTTTTTTTTTTTTGAAATCTGATTGCCAGCTTATGAGAGGTTATAAACCAAAGTGATACTTACTTCTCAGTTTACTCACAGTGACAAATATGATGGTATAAACATAAAATATGGGGTTATAATTAATGATCCCATTTTTTTCTTTTGAGGGTGGTCTTTCATTCTTTCATATTGTATCTTGAAATTTTGCAGGTTGTAGTAGCTCAAAATGTACCTTCTGTTAGATACATTCAGTTACTACTTAGAACCATATTTTAGAATCTGGTTTTCAATATTTGAACTAACCTAACTGTTTAGAAATGGGTTTAGAGGTCCTACAGTGAAAGTCCTGCGTTCAGGCTTCTGTGTATCATTTGTTATAGTTAATGACATCACTTGCATTCCTTATACTGCTTTAGGTGTTAGTGGTTTCATCAATTGTAGCAGGGGAATCCCAGAAACCTGAACTCAAGGCTTGGCAGGTAGGAAAACATTCCTTGAAAAATACATTTTAATTTTATATTTTAATGTTTATTCCCCTTGTTAAGAAAGACTACAAATGATCATCAGGGTTTGGGGGATGGTGGAGGAGTGTTTTGGGGTATGTTCATCCATTACCCTGGGAAGAAAGCTCAAGTTCCTTCCTGTTGCTTATCAGGCTTTTCTTTGATGCTTACTTGTCCAGTGTCACCTCTTATCATTCCCCCCCTTCACCTTCCAGAGTGGCTTAAACCATACTGAAGTACTTAAAGTTCTCTGAACACTGTTACTTCTGTATGCATATGTTTCCTTCACCGGAGTGCTCTTTACCCTCCAACTTCCTGCTTTGCTTTGACCTTACTCCTTGTGCAGCTTTCCTTGTGTACTTGCCACAGGTCTCCTCCCCCTGACTGCCCCAAGGGCCTTTCCCCCTTCTGTGTTCCAGTGTGCTCATCCCTCTCAGTAGCACTTCCTACATAGACATGCACTTGTTAATCTCTTTGGCCACAACATGAATTCCTCGAAGGCGCAGGTCCCCCTACCTGGCCCGTGAGAACTATTTATGGGAAAAATGTTATGGCTCACCAGAGACTAAAAGCAAAAACTGCCATTTTCATAAAGAGAAATATAACCACAAGTGGATTGGATATTCCTCTCTGCTGGGCAGCTTAGTTCTTATCCCAGGCAAGGAATCCCTTTGTCTCCTGGCATCCATATTGAAGGCCGCTATTGTGCTCTCTTGGCCCTTCTTCATTTGACTATTCTGGTCCCCTAGTGATGTGCTCAAATTGGAGTGGCACTTGGGTAAAGCAACAGTTTGGACGTGGAGAAGGAGAAAATGTTTTTAAATTATTTGCTCCAAAGTGATCAGACTAACTTTGTGACATAGAGTTTTAAAGTTTATTTTGGACATACGTAATCTAGAGGGAAGAGGGTAGCATTTCATCATACGACATTTTGGAAAATAATAAGGTTTAACTGCTTTGTAACAACATCAGTTGGGGAAAAAACAGTCGAAAATGTTTTTGAGAAAAGGAGATCTGATGCATAGGCCTGAACATTTCCATAGTTCATATATTATTCAGTGCAAAAAAATCCATATGAGGCCCATGGGTTTTCAGTGGCACCTGACTCTTCAGGTGGTCATTGCTACTAGGAAGCAGTGCCTTGCCTACCAGATAAAGGTCATTTTACAAGCATTATTTCCTAATTGTTCAGTTTTGTTCCCCATCAATAGCCATGTTCATGTGGAAGGGAAAAGAAAAAAACTATTCCAGCCCCACATACATTTAAGATGCTGTCTCCTGAATGCAGGCAAGCAAAAGCAGCCCAGCAGTAGCCACACCTACCAGATGAATGTTCTTTTTATATAAAAGAGTGATACTTGCTAAAGAGACAGCTTCTTGATTTTTCACACCTAGAAACTTCGCCCAGAAAAATTATATCCTCATCAAAGCCACCGTATGGTTTTCTGTAGTCACATGTGAATATCAGTAACCATGTGTATTTCTCCAGTAGCAAAATATTGAAGTATTCTCGATTTTGAATGTCCTAATTGCCAGCTATTAGTTTGCACAACACCTAGGCTTCCCTAGAACTTGTGACAAGAAATACTTGTTTTTTCTTATTTGTACTGATGGGTATAATTTTTTTAGTATACTCCTTTTTAAAAATATGTCTTTATATTAAAGTGGTACCATAGAGAAAAGATCAAACTTTCCTTATGATTCAGCCTTTTACAGTTTTTAGAGTACGTTATTGAAATTTATTGAAATGCTAAATTTTGTGCTCATGTATCTGTCTCTTACCCTCAGTCCCCTGCACAGAATAATTAGTGTAGGGGATTTATCCTAATTCTTTTTGTTTGTGTTTTGTTTGTACTCTCTTGACTTGGTTAGCAAAATGGATTTAGTTTTTACTTCTGTGCCCTAGTATTTAACTTGAAATTTCTCTGTAAAGAATTTGATCCAGATAAAACCTGTAGTGTATGAATTAGAGTACTTTAAAGTATTCGTCTTGTTTATGCATCTCATGTCAGAACTTGTATAATTTTGAATTACATAATTTGTGATTTTGCCAACATTTAATAGTAGTGTTTAAAACATAATAATCTGGTACACTCAAGGGGTTACTGTATTGATGTGTCATTATTCACAGTAGATGTGTAAAATATGCCAACTACTTTTGTTTCCATGTATTGGTTTATATTTTCAACAAACATTTGTGTACCTACTGTTTGTCAAGCGCTTTGCTAGGGATTTAGTTGTTATTTGCATTTTTGTCAGATTAATCCATTATTTTATAGGATTATTGTTGCCATTTATTTTTCAGGGTATGGTACCATTTGTTTTTGTGGGAACAAAGGACAGCATTGCTAATGCCACTGTTCTTCTGGATTACCACCTGAACTATTTAAAGGTGAGAGCAAGAAGAACTTTTAACTTCTAATCCTTTTGTACTAAAATATAAAAACTCCACAGTCAGTCTTTCAGCAGTGAAGGTTCATTCTAGCCCTACATTATAATGAATGACCTGTAAAAGGCAATAGACCAAATATTCACTTTTTTTTTGCTTCTTATATTCCTTCTGAAAATTCACATCCATTTTCTATCATTATAAATTTAAGGACCAAATATCCCAGTTCTCAGTAAATCCTCCTATTTCCCATTATTTTTCTGTTAAACCCTTAACACTCAATGTAGATACTCCTATACATAGCCTTTTCATCCAGTTGATCCTTTCTAGCCTCTCTGAGTTTTTTTCAGGCCAAATTTTGTCTGTTAACACTTGCCTTTGTTTGTCCCTCTTATGTTATTTATTAAGGAGATCCTGGTGTTTTATGAAGTCCTCTGTTTAAATGTTCATCCTTTGTATTTTTCTCTACACTCTGTTATACAAAATATAAACAACTTGTGTCTTTTAGATGCTCTTTTTAGTTAGTATTTGTACAGTGATACCTCCTCTAGATTGCAAACTGGAAATCATGAACTAGGAGGCTACAAGGTATAGTGGAAAGAGCAGTCCAGTGATTTGCTTCTGGTCTCTCTCCTACCATGAACTAGCTTATGTGACTTTAGGCAAGTCACTTCTCCCTATACTGGATGCTTTTTAAAATTTCTTTTAGCCAAAATATGCTATAATTCAATGAAATAAAATCTTACCCATGTCACTTTTATAATTTCTTCTTTATATCCATATACATCAAAATTACAAGTGACTAGTACTAAATAGGATTTTAAAAATACTCCAGCTTTCCATTTTATTTATGATCCTATCTTAAGAATATGTTTTCTGATTTCTTGAAAGAAATAAACAATTTTGACTTGGATGCAAATAAGGGGGGAAAAGTGCGGTAGTTAGGCATTTCATTCATCTTATGGTGGTCAGTTAATAATTAAAAATGGGAAGGTTTCATCCAGCAAGGTTTGCATGGTAGGATACCCCGTTGGTTTGCTTATTTACTTTTGTTTTAAAGGGTGTTTTATTTGTAATCTGTTCTATGTGGGTTTTTTTTCATATTCTTAGCTTAAATAATTATGATGACCTGGAGAGTTAGGGTTGCATTGTAATCAGTCCCTTGTTCTTTTGACTAATGTTCTTTTTTAGATCTTTTTATTTATTCTTCACAATTGAATATCTTTTTTGGTTATCAGCAGCTGTCCTGTTGTCATTCTTTTCATCGCCAGATCTTTCCTTGATTGGGCCTGGCATCTCTCACCAAAAGGTGACTGCTTTGCCCCAGTGGGATAACCTGGACTACCATTCTGTTTTGCAAGATAACACCCATTCCATGAGCTATAACTATACTCTTGGAGTAAACTACTCACTCTCTCCTTTGCTCAAGTCCTTTGTAAAACAGAAATTCTGGTTCAGAGCACAGATTAAATGCATCAGCCCTTTTCTTTTCCAGAAGCTTCCATAACCAAGATTTTAAGAACTTGGCTTAACAAGGGCTTATCCAGTGACTGTCCGTGTAGGCAGTCCCTATGATAGCCATTGCTTTACTTAGACACCCAGTACTATTAGAGTTATGGATCCAGTTCCCTATTGGCCAGTAAAGGAGATGTTTTATGGGTAGATTGGAAGGACAGGGGTTAGAATTGAGGCTTCATCTGGATTTGACAGAACCCAGCATATCAGAAGCACTATGTGTAAGGGTCTATAGTAGACCCCAGGTATATATTTTGATCAACATTAATGCTGTTCATTGTACTTGTTCTAGCTTAGTTGTAGTCTTTAAGAGGTTTCAAGGCATGATGTTAAGATCTAACTTTTTTGGTTAGCTCTTAAATAGTTGTGTTCCCCCCCCTTCCCTGCCATATAAGGAATAGGAGCATTTTCAGTTCCCTGAAAATAATTTTTCCTTAATGGTGTAATCACATCCAAAGACCTACCGTAATATATGTGCTTTGAAAGCAGAAGATGGCCCAAACTCAGTGCTTCATAAATTAAGATATTAACTGGCATATATATTGCAATTAAGATTATTTACAGTGTGTGATTTTTTTAAGGTTAGTGCGTTAAAGCTTAAATGTCATTTTCCTGCATTTTAGAGTTGCTTTATTCAATATCCTATCATCCAGAAGTCCCCCAACTAGCATATCTGTGCCTTAACAGATTCTATTGAATAACAGTGCCAAATCAAACAACTTTAAATTCTATTCAGTAGAATTTTAATGCTGAGTACTTTTGTTATATCTCTAATTATGGACATCAATAATCTGTTCTCTATAGTAATTTTTCTTTTTAAGGAGACCCTTCAATTTCCTGATAATTCTGTGTAACAGTGTTTACTATAAATTTAGAACTGAAATTGAAATATTTCCAGTATATTTTTTATCTGATGAAAAGGAGAAAGGTATTATTAAGTAAAATGTCAAATTATTTTTACTGTTATCTTGTATATTTTAAATAGGAAGTAGACCAGTTGCGTTTGGAGAGATTACAAATTGATGAGCAGTTGCGACAGATTGGAGCTAGTTCTAGACCACCACCAAATCGTACAGATAAGGAAAAAGGCTATGTGACTGATGATGGTCAAGGAATGGGTCGAGGTAGTAGACCTTACAGAAATAGGGGGCACGGCAGACGCGGTCCTGGATATACTTCAGGTACAAACTAAGCATTTTACTCAGTAACTTTATCTGTTCCTAGACTTAATAGCTGCTAATCTCTAATATTCATTAGAACCCCATTATAACGGTTTCTCACTACATGGTTTCCGATTCACAGTGGGTCAAATTGTGTTGCAAGAGACATGCAGAGTTAAAACCTGATGATAACACTTAGAGTTTACAGGGCAGGTGTGAGTTCTGTCCACGTTCTGACTTGGGGATAAATCTGCTTAAGCCCTTGTGTGTTGATGACTTTCTTAAGGCCTTTCCTGGTTTTATTACTGTATAGCCAAAATTATTTTCATTTGTGTACTGTGGCTCATTTTTTGTCAGGCATGTGCTGGTCATACTTGCTGGATGGACTGTGTAAATCAGGGCTCTGCATCCTATGGCTCATAAGGTGATTTTGAGTGTCATGGCCAAAGCCAGCCCTAGGCACAGTCAAGAAGTAGGCAAAGTTTCTCTTTGCCTTCCCAGCTCTTCTGTCAGTGCTTCTTTCTTCTCTCCCAGTACCTTCCACTGAACACTCCCCACCTGCCAGGACCTACTGTCTTTCTTGCTCAACTGTGTATCTACTATGTAACTTGCTAATGATGGTATAAGGTATAATCCATCTCACAAATATTTGCATTTCAAAAAGGAACTCTTTAAGATGGAAAAGCCTTCAAGATCCACAGGAAAGAAGCTATAATGGTGAAGCTATAATTGGTCATTAGCTCCAACAGAGGAAGAGAGAGAGGTAGTAGAGTTGATATTCTGGAGTGGGGGAGAGAGACACCTACTCCTAAGGCCAACCGTGAACCTAACCCCTAACCCCTCTCCCAACAGTCTGTTCTTTTTGCTGTTGAAGTCCCACCTCACCGTGGAGCTCTTTTCCCCCACTCCCATACCCCCTATATCATTAACCCACCCCCTCACGCATAGTGAGTTTATCTTAATAATTCCTTTATTAATGATAAATTCTTTCAGTGGGAGTGGGAGGGAAGGTTGTGGACCAAGCATCAGGCAAGCATATCCCCCTTCAGCTAAGTTCAACCCCTGATCCCACAAAAGACCCTTCCCTGAGACAGTTGCCATGGTGGCCTCTGCCACCCTCTCAGAGGTGACCAAAATGTATGCATTCCCCGCCATCCCTGGCCCAAACCTTGTTAAAAGGAACTCTCTTTATAGAGGTTTATTTATCAAGGTATTGCATTTAACTGTTGTAGACAACTCTTCCTCCAGAAAGCACAGATGTTTAAAGGAGCACAGGTGTTTAATGATATGGCATACTCAGGTTTGAACTTAGATGGCTGATAAAATACCTTTTATAACAAGAACCAAAAACATTTAAAACCAAAATTACCTCGAATATTGTGAAACCCTTCATTTTGAGTTTAAAATAATTTGTTTTACAAAATGGAAGGTGATAATACTCTTTGGGTTTATAAATTGGGAAGAGTATTGGATTACCCCTGAAACGTCTCTGGAAGCTTCTGTTAACCTAACTTTTTTTCTTAAGTCGGACAACGGTATATAACTTTTAACTCTCGATAGGAACTAATTCTGAAGCATCAAATGCTTCTGAAACAGAATCTGACCACAGAGACGAACTCAGTGATTGGTCATTAGCTCCAACAGAGGAAGAGAGGGAGAACTTTCTACGCAGAGGAGACGGACGACGACGTGGCGGGGGAGGAAGAGGACAGGGAGGAAGAGGACGTGGAGGCGGCTTCAAAGGTACAGAGTAATAATTAAAGGTTTAAAGAATCAATAATTCTTTAAAGAATTTTAACAACTGAAGTTCTGTGAAAAATCTTGGTGATTCAAGGATGTACTACTAAAACCCCATTTTTCCTGTTTTCTACTGGTCAGCAGAGGAAAGGCTCAGCAGTAATCAACAGATCATCAGCCTTCCCGTGGTTTGTGTAGAACATACAAATGAACACCGATAACTAGTTCAGCTTCTTTGGGGATTCTGCACATAACATGATCATTAGCTCAGGTTGACCTGTACATAGTTGATGCAGAATTGTAATGCCTTTGAAATACTTTGTGCTTCTCGGTAGCATGCTAGATTTCTAAGCATTATGTAACTGGAATCACTAGATTGTTGATTATATTTTAGATTCTGTGCTCTAAACGAATCGAGAACATAGTAGTAAAGAACTTCCAATAACCACATCAGAATCAGTTAACTGTTGAACCTTCTAAAAATGACCCTATAGGAAATGACGATCACTCCCGAACAGATAATCGCCCGCGTAATCCAAGAGAGGCTAAAGGAAGAACAGCAGATGGATCCCTCCAGGTAAACTGTGTGCCTCTTTACATCTAAATTATTTGAATTACTGTAGTTGGAGACTACGAGTTTATTTTACTTGATTTTTAAACATGTTGAAAAGTTGCAGAGTTGGTACATGTCACATGTTTTCCTTTCAACATTATAATTGTGGGCAGTTCTTATAGTTCTTCGTGACAAATAGACAAAGAAAATTTCTCTAGAGACTATGCCGTCTTAAGCATTTGTGAAGACTTTGACGGTCCATTAGGGCTTCAGTACCACATTGGTGGTTCCCCCCCCAATTCCCCCAGGAAAAGGGACACCCTGGAATGTACTGAGAGAGAGACCTTAGTAAACCCTATGGACCCCTCTTCCCCTGAGTTGCAGGGATAGGGTGATCTCTTTGAGTGGAAAGTAAGGAAAAGAAGGTCTCTATCTCATAGGTAATAATCGTGGTAGACAGGGCGAGTGGTGCTCTCAGCTAGTACATGCTGAATCAGCCAGCTGATCCCGTTTTCGTTGGCCATCACCTATGCTGGACCCATTGTTAAATCATTTTAGAATCACTCCCGAGCACGTCAGACACTGTTGCTAAGTGCGTTGTCTGCGTGTTATCTCATTTACTCTTACAGCAGCCCCCTGAGGTAAGTAGTTTTATTTTTTTATTCTTTAGGTGAGTAAACTGAAGCTCTTAGAAAGATTCAGTTCTTTGTCTGCAGTCACACGATGATCATACAGTGGAGTGATACTTGAATCCTGGTGTATGATTCCCAGAAGCCATATTCTCGTCTGCTTCTTAAATCCTTAATCCTTAATCCAAGTAGTTAGGGTTCCTTATTAACTATGGATTGGTTTAGGACCAACACCCAAGTTTGGTGAGATGCTTTTTAAGAGCACAAACTTCATGATAGAATATTCCGTAGGATTCGTAGTAGTCGTAAATAGGTGTTAACTGTTAGCAGGTTCTTAAAGAATAGAAAAGACCTTAGATCTAGGTAAAGAGATGATGAAATGATGTACATACATGTGCTTTACAGAGATAGAAGACCTTTATCTGCTGGTTTTTAATTCCTTGCTTAAAGTGACATGTTCAAGAAATTTGGCAATCTGATCGTATTGGTTAAAAGGATGCATATTCATAATTGTATTCATAATTAAAATGAGACATCAAATAAGAAGGTTTGTGTTTTCCATGTAAGAGAATAGATCCAAATCAAAGCACTAAACTCTTGACAGCCAAACATTTAGAACACACACTGAGACCCAACACTTGAACACACTTTGAAATTAGAACAATCCATTTTGAGGTCTATGTAGCATTTGTACTTCAAGCAGATCAATATTTGTAGTTGTTTTAAGCCCATTGGTCAATATTATCTTCTTTTTATAGAGCTTCTGGAATTGTTAGCAGTGTTTTAAGTGTTCCGTGTTGTCACTTAAACTATCGTATAAATCTTAGGATATTATTTTCTGAATTGCATTCATCTTTACACACATCTTGGGGTTCCAGTCCTTCCACACATTAGTGTTGTCGAATTTCCCTATACCATTCTTATTCTTCAGAGTTCAAGTCATACGATTTATCTGACTTGCCTTACTGAAGATACAAGCTGTAAGAAAGCAACAGTCAAGTTTTTCTACGGTTAAGACACTGAGAGCCTCAGTGTAGAGAAGGTTAATCTTACCTACAATAGATAAATCAGGTATAAACTAAAGGCTAGTTACTTAACACTCGAGTTGAGTTCTTATCCTGGTAAAGGTGGAATAGGAAGTCATCAGTCTGAGTTTCACAGTCTAAGAAAAACGCATTCTTTTGAACTCTGGTAATATAGGTATATGTTATCTCATAATTAGTAATAGTAATTAATTTTAACTATTTGTTTCTCACTATTCTATTCTGCTTAGAAGAAGACATGGTAGGATTGTGAGTTTTTATCTAACTTTGGACGCAATGAGGTGACCAGTGTGTTCCAGTTAAAGAAGAAGAGTGTTTTAAAATCATTAACTAGGGCGCCTGGGTGGCTCAGTGGGTTAAAGCCGCTGCCTTCGGCTCAGGTCATGATCCCAGGGTCCTGGGATCGAGGCCCACATCGGGCTCTCTGCTCAGCGGGGAGCCTGCTTCCCCCTCTCTCTCTGCCTGCCTCTCTGCCGACTTGTAATCTCTCTCTCTGTGTCAAATAAATAAATAAAATCTTAAAAAAAAAAAATAAAATAAAATCATTAACTAAATAAAAGATCCTACCTGAACTTAATTTCTCGAAGTTCCTCTGTTCTTACTCCCACTTCCCCTTTTACCATGTGGAACTTACACTTTAGGCTTAAATTTCTTGTCAGGCCAATTACAGATTACAATAGTATATGGTCTGTGTATATAACAACTATAACTTGTTTTAGATCAGAGTTGACTGCAATAATGAAAGGAGTGTCCACACTAAAACATTACAGAACACCTCCAGTGAAGGTAATCGGCTGCGCACGGGTAAAGATCGTAACCAGAAGAAGGAAAAGCCAGACAACGTGGATGGTCAGCAACCACTTGTGAATGGAGTACCCTAAACTGCATAATTCTGAAGTTATATTTCCTAAACCATTTCCATAACTCTTATTCCATATTAGAAAACTTTGTTAGGCCAAAGACAAATAGTAGGCAAGATGTCACAGGGCATGAAATGAATACAAATTCTGTTATGAATTTTATTTTATTTTTTTTTTGTATTGGCCATAAGCAACAATTTTCAAATTTGCACAAAAAGATACGTTGAAATTTTGAAACATTGCTTTTAAGTATACTTTAGCACTTCAGGGCAGGATTTTAGTTTGGTTTATTTTTTAAAGTACTGAGTAGTGATATTTTTTGTTAATTTGGACCATTTTCCTACGTTGGGTGATAACTCGCCGGTACATTTCAGTTTATCTGAATGAATAGCATTTTTGGTAATCATATTACAATTCTGTTTTCAATCTCCTATAGAAGTCCATGAAATACTATGTCATTTCATGTCCCGTGTCAGTTTATGTTTGGTCCACTTTTCCAGTATTTTAGTGGACCCTGAAATGTGTGTGATGTGACGTTTGTCATTTTCATTAGCAAAAAAAAAAAAAAAAGTTGTATGATCTGTGCCTTTTTTATATCTTGGCAGGTAGGAATATTATATTTGGATGCAGAGTTCAGGGAAGATAAGTTGGAAACACTAAATGTTAAAGATGTAGCAAACCCTGTCAAACATTAGTACTTTATAGAAGAATGCATGCTTTCCATATTTTTTTCCTTACAGAAACATCAGGTTAGGCAGTATAAAGAATAGAAATTGTTTTTGTTTTTGTTTTGTTGCACTGAAGTTTGACAAATAGTGTTATTGAGAGGGATGTGTAATTTTTCTGTATAGACAGGAGAAGAAATAACTATCTTTTCATTTGAGAGAGGCTAAAATGTTTTCAGCTAGGAACAAATCTTCCTGGTCGAAAGTTAGTAGGATATGCCTGCTCTTTGGCCTGATGACCAATTTTAACTTAGGGCCTTTTTTATTTTGTCCTCCCCAAGTTTTGTGAAGTTTTTCATATTTTAATTTCAAGGTTATTTGGGGGATATAGAGAGGTCATTTTCATGTGTGCATAATAATCCTGTGAAGTACAGGTACTTTGTCTAAGCAACATTGGAAGCAGGTTAAATGTTTTGTAAGCTTTGAAATATGAGGTCTAATGTGTAAGTGGAATTGGAAAGCAGACTAGAATTGATTAACAAATACTTCTTTTCTTTAGTTTTTTTTTTCTTTTGTTTTTTGATGTGTTGGGTTTGGGTTCTGTTTTTGAGTCTTTTATGAATGAAATTTACTGAGGAAAAATATGTGAAGGACCTTCACTCTTCAGATGTTATATTTTTCTTAAAAAATAACTCCAAGTAGGGGTACCACTGAGTCTGTACAGAGCCGTGCGAACCGAAGTTCTGCCTCTGATGTATTTTGTGAGTTTCTTCCTTTGAATTTTCATTTTACATTTACTTTTCCTTGCATACAAATAAGCATATAAAAATGGCAACAAACTGCACATGATTTCAAGAATATTAAAAAGTCTTTTAAAAGTATTGCCAAACATTAATGTTGATTTTTAGTTATTTATTCTGGGAATGTATAGTATTTGAAAACAGAAATTGGTACCTTGCACACATCATCTGTAAGCTGTTTGGTTTAAAATACTGTAGATAATTAACCAAGGTAGAATGACCTTGTAATGTAACTGCTCTTGGGCAATATTCTCTGTACATATTAGCGACAACAGATTGGATTTTATGTTGACATTTGTTTGGTTATAGTGCAATATATTTTGTATGCAAGCAGTCTCAATAAAGTTTGATCTTCCTCTGCTAAATTGATGTTGATGCAATCCTTACAAATGATTGCTTTTAAAAATTTTAAGATAGGAAAAGAAATCTATAGAAAGTGTTCTGTTACAAAATGTAACTGTTACCACTGGAAGTTTCACATGTCTTAGGAAGTTAGCCGTTACCTACCAACTTTCAAGAACTTGATTTTGTTTAATAAGGTGGAAAAAAAATTTTTTAAATGGTACAAAAGCACATTGTGCCATTACAATATGCACTAAGTCTCTTTTTTTACAAAGGCTGAATTCAGCAAGGCGCTAACTTGCTTAAATGTGAATTACTAACTTCTAAAACTGTAATTTGATTCACACGTTTTCAAATGGAGTTGGAGTTGATTCGTATTACAATATTTGTGTGCTAAACGTGTATGTTTTTCAGTTCTAAGTCATGATGTTTTTAAAATCTTATTAAAGTTTCAAAAATCTGAAGATTGTTTATCTAGATGTAAATTTTTATTAAAAAGTTGCACTTATGAAAAAGCAAAAAATTAGTCTGACAGATGTTTGCTCCTGGTCTTAAATTTCTAAATATAACAGATATTAGCAGTATCGGGGGGGGGGGGAGTTATTTATCATGCAAAGCGTATATGCCTTGCAAATAAGGTTTTATGTGTCCTTAAAAGGCAAAAACATGGGGCGCCTGGGTGGCTCAGTCTTTAAGCATCTGCCTTCGGCTCAGGTCATGGTCCCGGGGTCCTGGGATCGAGCCCCGCATCCAGCTCCCTGCTCAGCGGGAAGCCTGCTTCTCCCTCTCCCACTCCCCCTGCTTGTATCCCCTCTCTTGCTGTCTCTGTCAAACAAATAAATAAAATCTTTTAAAAAAAAAGGCAAAAACATAACCACTGGAAAATGCTTCTCTGTATTCCCAGTCATAAGATTTCAACACATTAATTACATAGGATGCCACCAAACCATATTAAACACATACTCCTGTCTGTGCACACATAAATACATCCCGCCATTTGGGAAATACTAAATTTGTCTATGTAGTTTAAAAAAGAAAACAAAACTTTTGATGTCAGTATCTCCATAATACAGTAAATGATGGGTTTGTAGGTAGAAGGTGCCTGAAATGAGTGGTATAGTCACTTCAGGCACAGTCGAGATAAAAGGGTAGAAGTGGAGAGGTGATTGAGTCAAAGTTATCTGTGTTAGCATCCAAAATGATTTAAGGATGCAGGACAGTCTCCTCATTGATGGCCTGCCTCTCCCCTCCCCTGCTCCCCCTCTGAAAACTCCATCTTCATTTTCTGCCTTTCTGGGTTTTCATTCTCCTCCTTATCTGGTTCTCTGCTACCTCTTCTGCCTGGTTCTGGACTCTTTCAGGGCCAAAAGAGCTGAGCACAGTCCATTAGATGTGGTAGGTAAAACCAGTCTACGAGTGATTTGTTTCACAGTGCTCTTCAGTGCTACATATGAATAGCCTGTTGGCAACATCAGCCTTGAGACTCAACTTGGCTTACTCGTAGGGCTTTTTTCCATCTGATCATGATCTTAGAGCTCCTGGTGCTTAGGACTATAATGCCTTTTAGAGTCAATATACTGATTTGATCCCTGTTGAGTCCATTTGTCTCATGGCCACAAATAGCATCTTTCCTTCATGACCTTTGATGCCTCGGATAACCAGTTATTCTGAAATAGCCATTAGCAGATGCTAATCTTTATTGCTCAAAAGGCTTAACGGGTACCAGTATTTATTTATTTATTCTAAGATTTTATCTACTTGAAAGAGAGTATGAGTGTGGGGAGGAGGGGGAGAAACAGGCTCCCCCATTGAGCTGGATCCCAGGACACTGGGATCATGACCTGAGTTGAAGGCAGCCGCTTAACCGACTGAGACACCCAGGTGCCTCACGGGTACCATTATTTAAATCTTGAGCATCTTTTCCACTGTATTTTTATTTAGGGCTGTTTAAAAATTTTATTTGGGGCTATTTAGAAGTTTTCTTTCTGGAGCACCTGGGTGGCACAATCAGTTAAGCATCTGACACTTGGTTTTGGCTCAGGTGGTGATCTCAGGGTTGTGTGATTGAGCCCCGAGTCAGGCTCAGCACTCAGCACAGAGTCTGCTGAGATCCTCTCTTCCTCTGTCCATCCTGCTCATTCTTTCTCTCTCAAAAAATAAATCTATTTTTAAAAGGAAATTTTCTTTCCATTTCTGTCTGAGAACTTGCCATGAAGAAATGGGGAAATCCTTTTTTTTAATGCTAAGGAGTTTTATGTTAGTGGGAGAGGCATTAAAACTGCAAGTTGCACTTGCTAAATGATTAAAGACTAAACTTCAAAATTGAGTGCTTAAAGGGTTTCCTACCAATTTGTGTATACCATAGATTTGATCACAGGGGTAGGTTGAAAATTGGAAGATTGAGTATCAATAAGAGACAGTTACACAGAATCCTGGGAATAGGGGTATATGATGCGAAATTTGGATGGCTTATGTGGGGAGGAAAAAAATTCCAGTGTTATTTCTTCAGGTATAAAATTCCTTTGGTAAATAAACACTAAGGCATCTTTGTCAGAGTTCCCTGGAAATCAAAACTTGTAAGATACTGCGTCAAAAAACAGTACCGGTTCTCAAGGAATATGTATCATTAAAAGTTGCAAATGCAGTATAGCTACTACATGACAGGGAGGGACATAGGGAGTTAGGTTGTGGAAAATGGAATTGCGGGGTGGATTCCACCCTTGTCCCGGGCACAGACTAGCTCTGTGGTTACTGCATATGTCATTTCAACTCCGTGTTTCAGTTTTTCCATGGGTTAAAGAAATGGTTGCTAGGGTATCCCAACTCCAAAGTTGTATATGCGTTAGTAAGTATTCATGTTTTATGTGGAGAAAGCTACAGAGAGTCCGTGGTAATGAACCACCCCCCTGATTTCCTCTGACTCTCATTAAATTGTTATGGAATATTTACTATATAGCAGGCATGTGACAGGTTTTTTTTAGGGATGCAGGGATAATATCTCAGCCCTTCAGGAAGTCCACTGTCAAGTGGGAGAGCTCGAGTCTCTGAGCAGTTGCAGCATACAGTACACAGTAAGCGCTAAAATGCACAGGGTGAGGTGGGGGCACGCAGAGGGACCCGCCCGGATCAGGGTGGTGTGGAGCCAGGAAGGGGCTTCTCAAGGGAAGTGAATCTTACTTAAAACAGATTGAAGGAGTTAGCCAGGTGTACAGGTGCTGCGAGCAATAATCTATGCATGAGGAAATCTATTTGGGAAGCTTCCAAGAGTTCTGTGTGGCTAGGGCACAGAATTTGAGGGGGAGAGAGGTGAGACGACGCACTTACTGTCAGGGAGGCCTACAGTGCCGTGTTAGGGGCTGGACCTCATGGAAGAGTCTGAAATCAGGTTTCCACCTGAAGTGTGGCGGGACAGACAGCATTGTCCCATGACTCTGGGAGCCCCTGTC
Organism: Ailurus styani; assembly: GCA_002007465.1. Classification (NCBI taxonomy): domain Eukaryota; kingdom Metazoa; phylum Chordata; class Mammalia; order Carnivora; family Ailuridae; genus Ailurus; species Ailurus styani. The sequence continues at coordinate 1,357,611 of LNAC01000247.1, forward strand.
AAGTTACCTTGTAACCAGCTAGCAGGAGGGACTGGGCCTAGATCCAACTCCAGGAGGCTCTTCTGCCCCACAGTGCAAAGCCAGCTTCCCACAAGGTCACAGGTGCCAGTGGTCTGGGTTCCCAGACAGCTCCCCTGACAGCCAGCAGTTTTAAACCCTGATTTGATCATCTGCGTACAAGGTTGCTGTCAGGCTTACCCTGTGGAAGGGTAGACCCCCCCCCCCCGCCCAGGGAAGAAATAACCTTCCCCTGTGAACTTTGCATCTGCAAGAGAAAATGGGCATCCATGTGCCTCTTCTTGCTGGTAATTTTCCCTTATTAAAACCTCTTCCTTTTTGATGGTGGTGTCCTGTTGGCCTTCATCCACTCTTTCGCAGATGGTGCCCAGCGTGAGGCAAATGCCACTTGTTCCTGCTTTGGCCTTTGGGAAACTGCAAAAGGGATCGACTAAGCCATACCAGCGTGGACAGCAACCCACTGAGGGTGGTAGGAAACCTGGCTGAGCTGAAATCACTAGTGAATGTGTTATTGCAAAGGCCCTGGAAGGTCCTCCCCGTAAGGCAGGTTGAAACAATTGGATCCCTCAGCCTTCTCAAGTCATCCAGTCCTGTGAGCCCTACGAAGAAAGAAATCGGGAGAAAAGAGCCCTTGGTCCCAAGTGCCCTTAGCATAGTAGATTCAGTCTAACTTCTTGGATTTGAACCCTGTTCATTATGCACTGTACCACCCAGGGGCTTGGCAGTGTCACCTTGACACTGACAGTCACACGAATCCCTTGAGGCTTGAACTGCTTGCATGTTGAAGCTGCACCCATGAGGTGAGGGACACTGAGTGACCAGCATTTGGGGTTTACCACAGGATTCCCTTATGCCAAATGAATTGGGTAGCTGGACCAGTGGGGAGATTCACACAGCCACAAAGAGGAGACTTCCCTGAGACACTGAATGCAGAGTGAGACATCCCTGCCGAGGTCCTAGCTGCCGTGAGGCGCTCTGACACTATTAGGGTGCTTGTAGGAAAACCCTGGTTGTCGGGGATGACTTGTGAGCAAATGACTTTAATTCAGAGACTGCTGGCAAGGCTGATGGCGTCCTACGCAATGAAGACAGCCCTCATGTTACCCCTTCTGTCAGGGAGTAAGGGGTGGGATAATCCTCCAGGGGCTGATTTAGGCCCCATGCAAAGGGGGAATATGAGATACGGAGCCCTGTAAGGTGCCCAGGTCTCAGCAAAAGTGGAAAGGCATCAATGCACCACTCCAGACCTCCCTTGGCTCCCTTGGGCACCATGTTATGGCTGTGGGTCTTGAATGAAGGGATCCCTAAGTAAGGGGATAGATGGGAAAAGTAGAGGCCGGTGGGCTAAATAACCAAATCACTCTAAGGAGGTTGCAGAGAGAACATAGGGAGGTGTGCAGGAAACAACGAGAACTTATTCTTTTAAGATTTATTTATTTATTTTACAGAGAGAGTGAGCGAGCCAGTGGGGGAGGGGAGCAGGGGGGGAGGGAGAGAGAATCCCAAGCACACTCCCCACTGAGCACAGAGCCCAACACAGGGTTCGATCCCATGACCCTGAGATCATGACCTGAGCCAAAATCAAGAGTCGGACACTCAACCGACTGCACCACCCAAGCACCCCATCAATAACTGATTTTACATCAAGGAGACCCCTGTAGAGAGCTGATGCCAGGAGGTCCTGGGTGGGGGGATTCCCTTTGGAGGTGGAGGCCATCGGTTTTCCCTCCTGCCTGGCCAGCAAATCTGCAAAGCCTCCCAACGTCCTTGGAGAAGGCTCCAGAGGAGGAAGCCAAAAGTGGTTAGCCACATCTTAATGCTGCTGAAAGAGACTCTCAAAGACTCCCCATCTCCAACAGGGCCTCTGTGCCACCCAGGAGACTGATATTCTAGCCCAACTGCTAGTGAGCCCTTCAATTCAGATTTGAGTTCATTCAAAAGCAAACTTAGCCCCGGGCCCAGTCCTCTGCCCTCTTCAAGGGGATTGCTGACTTTCTATCCTAGTCCATGTAGCCCAGAACAGGTGTGGGGAGGATTCAGCAGACCTGGACCTACCAGACACTAGAGCCCGAGGCATTGTTGTTCTTGGACCAGTTAGTGCACAGTAAATGAATTTCCCTGGCAGGGTTTGAGGTGGGTTTTACTTACAGCCAAGAGACTTGGCACAATTACTGTAGGTGCCATTGGTCCCTTTGTCAGACTGCATAATAGGTATGGACACGCTGGGCTCCCTCAACCCAGCGTGGTACGCTGACCTACTGAGTGGGTGTGGGTGTTGCCATCTTTCCCTGTAAATGCAGAGCTTCTCGTATTGCCAAAGCGTGCCACGACTGTGCAGTTGAAACAGAATCACATACTAGTAGGTGAGGAAAAATACATACAAGGCTTATCCCATTGCCAGGAGGGAGTGGTAGGACACAGCGTCTTCCAATCCCCAGCCCTCTTTAGCCAGCGAATAAATCCACTGTCTGTCGCCCCTGATTGCAGGTCATTGAGGTTTTAATGGTGGCCGCCATGATGCTCAAAGCATCTGATGCACCAACAGGTGACTGAACTGATTGCAGCTATTCCTGGCACCTGGCATGTGGCCGTAGCATGGCACTGTCCAGTTCTTCAGCCACTAGCCACTCTTGGCAGCTTTTGAGTGCTTGAAACATGGCTGCTCTGGAGCTGAGATATTCTGTTAAGTGCAGAATATATAATGGATTCTGAAGACTTAGTTTGAAGGTTATCTTACTAATTATTTTTTATATTTAAATACTGCATTGTTAATATTTTGGATCTATTGGGTTAACTAAACTATGTCATTAAAATTAGTTATACCTGCTTCTTTTTACTGTTTTTTAAAGAGGTCTACTAGAAAAAAATTTTTGAGATTTTTTTTATTTTTTTACTTCAGAGAGAGAGCGAGCACAAGCTGGGGAGAGACAGGCAGAGGGAGAGGGGGAGAAGCAGACTCCCCGCCAAGCAGGGAGCCCAATATGGGGCTTGATTCCAGGACTCTGTGATCATGACCTGAGCCGAAAGCAGATGCTTAATCACTAAGCCACCCAGGCACCCCAAAAATTTTAAATTACATGTGTGGCTCACTTTATATTATTCTTGGAAAGAATTGCCCTAGACATTGCTAATGTCTTCTCCAGATTTCTCTAGGAAGAAAAGAAAAATTATTTTGTTTTCACCTGGCAAAGCATGAAGTCTAACTCTACCGTCCTGCCTCAGGTATTTTGAACTTCCCCAGCAATACTTAATAACTGCAACGTATCAATAATGAGTTGGGCAAGTCCACTACATTATACTGATGATGTTTTATTTTTAAGCGGGCTCTGCACCTAGCATGGAGCCCAATGCACGGCTCGAACTCACGACCGTAAGATCAAGACCTAAGCCGAAATCAAGAGTTGGACAAGTAACAGACTGAGCCACCCAGGTGCCCCTCTCTTGATGATATTCTTCTGGTGACCCTCACAGCTCCCTATGCATGCTCTCAACTGCACAGGTGGCAAGACCTCAAATTAGGATAGAGACCAGGACCAGGCCACTTGAGTGCCCGGCTTGGCGGCTATATGAGCAGCTGCCCGAAGACCTATTCCATAGCCTAATCAGGAAAAACTGTTGGCCTTGCAAACACTAGCTACACAAAAGGAGCCCTTCTTACCTATTTGGCCTCATTGGGTATTAGAGGCAGCACATCTAGGAATGTTATTGCACATAGGAATGTTATTTAAGAACCTGCCCTAGAAAAATAAATAAATAAATAAATAAATAAATAAATAAATAAATCTTTTAAAAAGTGGGGGGGGGGCGCCTGGGTGGCTCAGCGGGTTAAAGCCTCTGTCTTCGGCTCAGGTCGTGATCTCAGGGTCCTGGGATCGAGGCCGGCATCGGGCTCCCTGCTCTGCAGGGAGCCTGCTTCCTCCTCTCTCTCTGCCTGCCTCTCTGCCTACTTGTGATCTCGCTCTCTGTCAAGTTAAAAAAAAAAAAATCTTTAAAAAAATAAAAGAACCTGCCCTAGGGGGCGCCTGGGTGGCTCAGTCATTACGCGTCTGCCTTCGGCTCAGGTCATGATCCCAGGGTCGTGGGATTCCCAGGGTCATGGGATTGAGCCCCGCATCGGGCTCCCTGCTTGGCGAGAAGCCTGTTTCTCCCTCTCCCACTCCCCCTGCTTGTGTTCCTGCTCTTGCTGTCTCTCTCTCTCTGTCAAGTAAATAAATAGAATCTTAAAAGAAGAAGATGGTATCAGCGATGGTCGTGTTGGGAAACCAGAAATCACACCAGTGCTTTTAACAGAATTTAATATAGAGATTGGACAGACAGACATTTAAGGATTGAAAATTCAGAACAGGAACATTAAGGTAACACAGAGGTGGGGTCCACAGGAAGCGTCTGCCATCCGGAGGCCCGGGGAACAAAGGGATGAGGCTCAAAGGAGAGGCCCACAGAATTCGAACCCAGACCTCCAGGAAAGGGATGCTGTTGGGTGATACTGGTACCTTGGTAACTCACGGGAAGACCCCCATGGGGCTGGGACTTAGACCACTGAGGAGGGAGCTCCAGCCAACTGGTTGATGCTGGTATTTCCAAGCAGACATGATGATGCTTGTTCTTGGGCGGGGGAGGAAATTGGGAATTGGATTCAGCTGCTGCTACCAGAGCAAACCATTCCTGCCAGAGTGAAGAACCATGAACCACAGTCTTCCAGTCTCTGTCTAGAGACTCTTAGGGGCAGAACCTAATAGGAAGCACTGGTGACGGAGCAGAGCAGATCACGAAAGGATGGTCTGGAACTGAGAGACAATCGCTTCATCTTTGACGACGTGCTACAAGCTGAGAACATGTGAAATGGAAGTACCTCCAATCGGGGGTTGAGCCACCTGCAAGAATAGGTGGCTGTCCACTCAACAGGAACCGAGATGCCCTCATTGGCTGCTTGACCTGAGCGACTGGCTTAATAGGGGCCTCCATTCTGAGACTTGGTACCATACAAGGAAACTTGTTTCAGTGATGGGTGAACAAGTTGCATAGAATACCAAGCCATCTGTTATGTTGATGGTAAGTGCTGACAACCCGTGGCATTTGTTGCTCTGCACAATGGGGGCACCTGCAAAGTGCTGCTTTCAGTAATAAAGCATTCTGCTCCTCAATGGATCACATGCACCTTTTCGTGGATTCACGGGCTGCTGCGAATGGCCTCACTCCAGTCAGGCCTTTAAGCAACCCAGGCTGAGACTAGTCAAGTCATAACACAGTGAAAACAAATACAACTCACCCCCAAGCTCAATTATTAAGTCACAGATGTATTTGTCTCCTAAAGAGGGCCACAACCTCAGAAAAGTAAAGCATCTGCAAGAAGTAAGTCAACTGAGCCCGTGACACATCGGTCATATCCATATCCATGGTGGCCTACTAGATCTATGTCCAGACTCAGCACAGTGACAAAACCACCATGAAGGGCTGTCATTTGACATACAAAGAAGCTACACTCACAGGCAGCATCCTAAACTGTATTTCAGGGTGGACTTGGTCGTGCTACGGAAGACAGGACTGGCTCCTACTGGCAAATATACTTCGCAGGCCTCTGGGAAAGAAAGGAAGGAGGATGGGGTAGGAAGGATCTCAGGCTATAATATGGTTCCAAGCAAGTTTCAGCCAGGCTTATGGGGAGTTCTTGAGCCAAAGTCACCTGTTACAGGGGTTCTCCTCCTCATAAGAATGGATCTACATTTGTACCCCCACTGTTGCTCAATCAAGGGCTGGAAGTGGTGTACGGGAAACATCACCTTGGCACAAACCCAGTCCTGGCTGCAGACGGGTAGCAAGTTGCATGGGCACTACACTATATAATAATACTTCCCCCTTTCTTTGGACCTGCATTGGCCGTAGTGAGTAGCTGGAAAATTTTTACTACATAGATCATGGAAATGTAGATGAACACAAATTTAAAATGGTGTCTGGTGTCCTTCCCCACAGGCAGACAACTTTGACACTAGGTTTGTCGTACCCCTCCTTTGCAAGTTGAGGACACTCCTGTGGTTCTTATGCTCATGCAGTAAGTCACCATTACACTGTAGCCATCTTCCTAGATGTCAAGGGACTGACTCCCTTTGGTAATGGAATTACGAACCCTGTGTCACCGTGGAGCTTTTCACTCCAGCATATAAAATAAGGCCTGGTTCATTCCTGATGGGAGCTCATGGACCCCAACAGGTTGGGTGTGGACAGATCCAACTCTGGGAAGCAAGCAGAGGATCAAGGGGCAAATAACCTCTCTTTTCCTAGTCTAGATATGGACAGACTGTACCCGTCTGGGGCAGTGACCATACTGCTAATAACAAACCTAGCTATGTCACCCCCAATTGATTTAGCTACGGGGGATCTTATCAGCACCGTACTATCATACAACACCTCTGATATTACTTCTACCAGGCAGGGGACTCAGCCACTCTTTGCCTTGATTTTCTACACTCACGTGTCCATCGTCTGTGACGTCCGTGCTAAATGGGTACAGAGATTCACCTGGACCCAACTCAAAGCAGCATTTGTGTTCTTCTCACCCACTTCCAGGCTAGTGGGTGGGACAACCTCCCTTGCCTACGGCCCCCTCCTCCTGTGTACAAGCTTACCCGCTTCCTGAGAATAGCCATACAACTCTTCGGTAGCCAAAGACCCAGTGGGCACAGGCTACATATCCCCAGTTTCTGGTGCCATTAGCAGGATCTACCTGGGGGCATGAGGGACACAGTTTATCACCATTTTATATGGGTTTTCCTCCCACCACGAGGTGTTTCTAAGACCCGCTCGAGGAGATTACCAATGAGATAGCTGGGGTCTCCCCACCGAAGATGTTCTTGATTCCCTACCTCTGCTGGTGTCGGATAACTGCATGGCTGTGGGTCATTTACTGACTAAGCAGTACACACTGTGGCCAACAGCTCTTGCTGTTTCTGATTGAATTCCTCACTGCAAGTAAAGCTATCTAACATCAACTATAGGAGTTAGCCACATGGCTCTCAACCACCTCCTACCTAAGCCCTAGTTTTCTTTTTTTTTTTTAAAGATTTTATTTATTTATTTGACACAGAGAGAGAGATTACAAGTAGGCAGAGAGGCAGACAGAGAGACAGGGAGAGGAGGAAGCAGGTTCCCTGCTGAGCAGAGAGCCCGATGCGGGCCTCGATCCCAGGACCCTGAGATCATGACCTGAGCCGAAAGCAGAGGCTTTAACCCACTGAGCCACCCAGGCGCCCCTAAGCCCTAGTTTTCATGATGAGTTTTATATTCTTATTTGGGACCCTCTTCGTTTTAAAATGTCTTCTTTGCCATTTTCACCACTTCTAGAAGCCACACTGACAAATCCAATTAATTTCTGGTCCCAATGGGAAGACAGGTTTCACTGTGGGATAATGACAGAACATGAGACTGTGTGCCTCGTCTTACTAACGCTTAACAATTAAACCTATTCTTGTGCCCATTATACAGAACTGGTGTTTTCTTTCACTCACCTTCCAAAGATAGATTAAAGGGAGCAAGACTGGAGGCAGGGAGGCCAGGTTGTTGGAATAATGAGCCAATGCAATGGCATTGAGAATGGAGATGGTGGGATCACTATGATATTTAGGAAAGAGAATCAGTGGGACTTGGTGATTATTATGTGGGGAAAGAGAAAGGGAAGAAACTAGGGTTATGATTCATGTAGTGTGGGCTTGATTAATAGTTTTCTTTTAGCGGAATGAAGATTTATTCACACAACTAATGTTTATTAAACATACACCATGGGGCGCCTGAGTGGCTCAGTCATTAAGCATCTGCTTTCGACTCAGGATCCTGGGATCAAGTCCCGCATTGCGCTCTTCTCCCTCTCCCACTCTCACTGCTTGTGGTCCCTCTCTGTCTCTCTCTCTGTCAAATAAATAGATAAAATCTTTTAAAAAATACACCATGAATCAGGGAGTGTATTTGATGTGGAGATGCAGAAGAAAATGACACTGGGAAAGAGAAAAATTAGCTTACAGTAATAGATAATTACAGGGACAAAGAGATAATCGTGCTTCTTCATATGATGCGCTGAGAAGGGCACAGCTCACTCAGCAGTGTTCCTGTTAGAAAAATTAATAAGCCTAATCTAATAATGCAGAAACATCAGACAAGTTCAAATCGCTGGACATTTTACAAAATAAAAGGCTTATATTCATCACAATTATTGAGGTCATAAAAGACAAAGAAACATCGAGGAACTGTTGCCAGTTGAGGCATATTAAGAAGACATGACAGTTAAATGCAACATGTGGTCCTGCCCTCGATCCTGAACCAGAAAATATTGTCTTCTATTACTGCGGACTTTATTGGGAAACTTGACTATGAATATGATCTATAGATTACATAATAGGACAATGCTAATTTCCCATTTTTGACAACTGTGCTGTGATTATATAAGAGAATATTCCTGATTTTAGGAAATACGTGAAGTATTTAGGAACAAAGGGCTAAGATATGAGCTGAAGAACTTTCGAGCAGTAGCATAGTGGCTAAGCATGCTTTTAGGCTCTGGGGTTAGACCGTGGGAGTTCTAATTCCAGCACAGTTATTTTCTACCTCTGAGGCTTTGGGCAAGTTATTTAAACATTCTCTGGTTTAAGTTTCCTCACTGGTAAAATGGATAATGTTAATAACAGCACCTAACTCATCGAGATGGTGTGAGAGTGAAGTTGGCATGTGTAAAGCGCTTAGACCCATGCCTGGCATGTCTGCTTAACCGGCACTGGCTGGGTTTCAGCTCTTCTGCCTCTGGCCTGGAAATACAGAGAGAAATGGGCCATAGCTCCCTTGTTCAAGGAGCCACAGTCTAGTGGAAAAAATCAGGTTAACAGATGATAACAAAACCATGCAATGAGGGTTCTGCTAAGGATTTGAGCTGAGTGTGGCTGAGCCTGGGGCAATGAGTTCTCCAGGAAGAAGTCAGAAGTTTCACCAAGGGCTTCTGATTTGAAATGGATCAGCAGGGGTAAACAGGAGTTTGCCAAGAATGCACTTTTCCCACTTTGGTCAGGCCCAGGGCTTCATGGGTGCAAGAGCACAGAGGTCTGGAAAGGGCATTAAGTATGAGGGTACAGCGTCAGCCACGAGCAGAGGCTGGCAAGAGAGCCAGTATTGCCTGCCGGACAATTGACGCAGATTCAGATCCCAGCTTAAATATCAACCACAGCCTCAAACCAAATCACACAATCACTCTGAACCTCAGTTTCCCCAAAATGTGGAGATATTAACCCTTCCCTCAGGCCTGTTAGGAGGATTAACATAATGTGCTTAGCACAGCGCCAGGTACAGGGCTCATCCCCCATAAGGGATTGCTCTTCGTATTAATGCTAGTGTTACACATTTCTAGGGTCCACCAGGGTTCCTGATTCTTCTTTCCTTCCAGGCACATGCTTCCCTTGGGTGAAGCCTGGCCCTGTAACTTCCTGTGGCCAATGAGGTGAAAGCAGACGGGGTGCCCGTCCTTTCTGGTCCGACGTGTTGACGAGCCAGGATGCTGTGATTCTCCACGCTCTCTAACCCTGACACGGCAACTTGGAAGCTCAAGTTGAGCCGGCAGCATCCTGAGACAGCGTCACCTCCGTCAATCTGGGTAACAGGGACAAAGAGTGTCCCTGCCCGCCCGTGTGGGGCACGTAGCATGAGCAAGCAATACACTTTTATTGTGTTAACGTATAAGACTTTGGCATTTTATTATCTTTAGCCACCCTTATAAACCCTGAAGAATCGGAGACTTGTTTAGACCCTTTGGTGTCCTTCGCCAATTCCAGCTAAGGGAAAATAGGCATTCTTCACTCTCCCTCCCTGTTGATGGGGTGATAAAAAACGGATGGAAGATTTAGAAGCATGTGTGTTTAACAGAGGAATTCAAACTCAGTGTAAACAAAGAAAAGTCATGCTGTCTTGCAAAAAACTCCAACAGTTAGTGGAGGAGGTGATAAACATGGAGCAGATCTTTCTTTCTCTGAATTCCCTGTGAATTTGGTTTTTCACATTCAAGCACGAGTCCGGGCAAGTTGTGTGGGGCCATAAAGTGAATGAGGGAAAGGGACAAGAGCTGAGGCTGCAGAGGGGGGCGGGGCGGGGAGCCAAATGCAAAGCGGGTGAGCTCTCATGAGCCAAGGAAAGGCATTTGGGCTGTCAGGGCCGTAGCCAGCTGTCTTCAAGGTTTACAGAACAGGAGAGTGACCTGGAAACGAGAGTAGAGTAGTGGATGGAATAGAGACATCGTGTATCGGTCAAGGTTCTCCAGGGAAACAGAACCCATAAAATTTATAAAATGGATACAGATTTACTTTGAGGAACTGGCTTGTGAGACTGTGGAAGCCAGCAAGTTCAGAATTCCTAGGGCAGGCTGGCAGGCTGAAAACGCAGACCAGAATTGATACTGCCATCTTGAGGCAGAATTTCTTCTTCAGGGACGTTCAATTTTGCTCTCAGCGTCTCTCAACTAATTTGATAAGATCCGCCCAGATTACTGAGGGTAATGTCCCTTACTTAAAGTCAACTGATTGTAAATGCTAAGCCACAACTATGAAATACTTCCAGAGTGACACTTAGACTAGTGTTTGATGGAATGACTAAGTTCTATAGCCTGACCAAGTTGACACAGAAAACTAACCATCACACCTAGTTTCACAGTTAGCATAAAGAGCTTTTGTTGATTGACTGATGGGGATTGAATACTATGGGAGACTCAAGGAAGACTCCCAGATTTCCTACCTGAGCCACTGGACAAAAAGTAGTACCTCCAACTGAGACAGTGAACGGTGGAGAAAGTGCAGGTGTGTGGTAGATAATCATTCAATTTGGGATGTGAGTAGTTTTAAGTGCTGTGAGTCAACCAAGCAGAGATGCTTCAGTGGGGCTCAGGGGAGAGATGTGAACTGCAGTTTTGTAAATCATCAGGACCTAATGGCAAGTCAGCTGCAGGAGTGTATGTGATCCTTTGTGGGGACAGGGTAGAGTGAGGAAGCAAAGAGAAGAAGGCCTAGCAGAGGGCCCAGCACCAAAGAGAGAGGCTGTTTCCTGAAGGAGGGAGCAGATTTATTGTCATCATTTATACTGTAGCCTTTAGGGAACCAGCAGAGGTTATTTTAGTAGGACGAATCACTTGACTGCAATGAGTAGGTGCTTTAGAACTGTGAGACCCTTATTGGTCAAGAGATCTCTCAGGAAACTTTGGCTGGTCAAGGGAAGAAGTAATGTAGGTCTAAGCTAGGATTCTTTAAGTAGAACTAGAAAGGAGGTGGGCGCCTGGGTGGCTCAGTGGGTTAAGGCCTCTGCTTTCGGCTCAGGTCATGATCTCAGCGTCCTGGGATCGAGGCCCACATCGGGCTCTCTGCTCCGCAGGGAGCCTGCTTCCTCCTCTCCCTGCCTCTCTGCCTACTTGTAATCTCTCTCTCTGTGTCAAATAAATAAATAAAATCTTAAAAAAAAAACTAGAAAGGAGGAATGGAACTGAGGAATATTTTGAAGCAAAATCAACAGGCATCTAATTGCACACGAGGGATAAAGAATCCAAGATAACCCAGAGGTTGTCGATCAAAGGGATCAGAAGGATGAGGACATCCACAGGAAAAAAGAAGTCAGGAGTAGGTATTGGTTTGGGAGAAAAAGATCGAAAGGTCAGGTTTGTACATACTTCGATATATGGCAGAATATTTATCCCTGACTTCTAAACATACCATATCTATCGTGTCCTTCTATTCCTCTGGGTCTCTGTTTGGCCCCCTCCATGAAAAAAAAATCTTTTCCATCTTGTTGGCCTGAACATTTTCTATTCAATCTTCAAAACTTAAATTAAATGTCACTTTTCAGTAGCTTTCACTGACAAATTTAGGCTGAATTAGTTGCCCTCTCCTCTGTGTTCCTATAGCACTCTGTTCATACCTTTGTTTTTAAAAACATTCATCATCTTGTGTTATAATTGCATTTTACATGCCTGCTTCCCACAGTAGAGTGCAGCTCCCAGAGCCCAGGGCCTCTGACTTATTCCATCTGGTTCTCCCAGAAGCAACAACATTGAACTTGCTTTGTTGATCTCCAGTTTGGAGCTCAGGACAGGGGTGAGGTTAGATATATAAAGATGAAAGCATGGCTGACACAGAGGGGCCACTGAAGAAATGAAAAGAAGTATATCGCTCAGGAAAAGAAAACCCAACGCAAATAGGTAGCAATGGGCTAAATCTCAGGGCATACCTACATTTAGCTAATGAGTAGGGATTAGAAGGACATGAGAATTGTGCTCTGTTATAGCAATTACCATTGAATAAATTTATCCAGTAGCTACTATGTGCCACTCACTGCGTAGGCACTAAAAATGCATCAATATATAAGCAAGATCCCTGCTCCTACAGAGCTTACGGCACTGTAGGGACACATAGCTTCCCTCATGGTACGAGGAAAGTTAGCAGTTTCAAATGCAGCATAGTGTTTGAGGAGGACAAATACTTCAGTGCCCGTCTGATTTGAAAATTGGAAGGTGAAGGAGCCATGTAGCCAGTTTCATTGCAAGAATAATGGCCCGGAATTGTGATGGAAAGGAATTCAGAGAAGTAGAGAATTTAGTAGTAGTAGGCCCTTGAGGTGTAGAAAATGAAGCAGATGGTATAATCAGATAATGTGTGCTCCAAAACAGAGGAGATCGACCACAAGCATTGAAGCCATGGTCTGGGGCAAAGGGACCTAAGGCGTTTACTGACCCCTTCTCTCCACCTGGAAGCGGAAGGAGGAGCAGCATCCTTCACAGAGGGCTTTTCAGGACAGTGATGAACCTGGGAAGGGGTAGTCAGTAGGAAGCTCATAAACTTCAGCTCATTCAAGGGGAAGGAAAGCAGGGAAGAGGAAAAGTGTAAGAATTTAGAATAGTTTCTTTGCATCAGGATGGAGATATAGGGATGCCTGGGTGGCTCAGTGGGTTAAGCAGCTGCCTTTGGCTCAGGTCATGATCCCAGAGTCCTAGGATCGCGCCCCGCGTTGGGCTCCCTCCTCAGCAGGGAGCCTGCTTGTCCCTCTGCCTGCTGCTCCCCCTGCTTGTGCTTTCTGTCTCTCTTAGATAGATAGATAGATAGATAGATAGATAGATAGATAGATAAAAGTTGTGTGGGTTTTTTTTTAAAGCTGTAGATGTAGATGTCAGAAGCGGAATGTGCCTGGGTGACAGTAGCCCTATTCCAACCTGTGGGGGTTTGCTTTCTATACTTCAGAAACCAGAAGGCTATAAACTACCTTTCCCAGATTACCCTGCAGACAGGGTTTTGGGTGTGATTTCAGTATGGCCAATTAGACAATATTATACTATGCTTGAATGCCAAACTGACCCAAACGGGGAGCAAAGCGTCATGTGCTGGGTGCTCATTTTGCTGGGTGAGTGTCTGGAGGCAACAGTCCTGGCAGCACTTTCCCAATCCCCAGATCACAGGTAAAGTTGCATTTTCCTAAAACCACCAGTTCTAGAAAAGACTTCCTGAGCCCCAGTCTCTCAACTAGAGCAAAGGTAGCAGTTCCTTTCACTGGATGACAAGCAGATCTCACACCAGATACGCTAGGATGGATTGTTTTTATTTTTTTTTATTTCTTTATTTTATTTTTTTTTTAAAGATTTTATTTATTCATTTGACAGAGAGAGAGAGAGAGAGATTACAAGTAGGCAGAGAGAGAGGAAAGAGGAGGAAGCAGGCTCCCTGCCGAGCAGAGAGCCCGATGTGGGCCTCGATCCCAGGACCCTGGGATCATGACCTGAGCCGAAGGCAGCGGCTTTAACCCACTGAGCCACCCAGGCGCCCTCTTTATTTTTTTAAAGATTTTATTTATTTATTTCACAGAGGGAGAGAGATCACAAGGAGGCAGAGAGGCAGGCAGAGAGAGGAGGGGGGAAGCAGGCTCCCCACTGAGCAGGGAGTCCGACGCGGGCCTCGATCCCAGGACCCTGAGATCATGACCTGAGCCGAAAGCAGAGGCTTTAACCCACTGAGCCACCCAGGCGCCCAGGATGGATTGTTTTTAAACACCTCCCTCTTCCATATGACATGATGATTTTCAGGAATAATCATTAAATGAAATAAATAAGCATAAATGCCCAGAAAAGAAATGCAGACAGTGTGAAAAGTTTCTTTTATTGATCTTCATATATATCATCATACCAGAAATATTAATAAGTAATAAATATTAGAATTTGAGTGCAAAAAAAAAGACAAGAAAAACAATGGGTTAATACTTCTTAATTACATTAATAATTTTTTGGGAAAAAGGGGAACAAACTTACATCTATATATTGGTCTGTTGCAGGAATGAATAACATTCTACTTTAATAGAAATCAAATAACAAAGAAGAAGAACAGCAATGTACAAAGAAGGGTCCATCTCAATTTTGAAGATTTTCAAATTCAGTAAAATCGTTCATGAATGAACTATTATTTCATGTATGAGCTAACACTTACACTTACTAAAAAACCACAAGTATTGGGAGACATGAACTGTACCTGAAGCGTTATTGCATGATTTCAAACTGTGAGGAACTTATTCTCAAAAACGAGCATATGTTTTTGGGTACAACAGGTGTTACGGATTGCCCAACTGGAAGTTTTCTAAAACTGGAAGTTCTCCAACTTAACTTCCATGTAAATCCAATGTTGATTAAAGGATATACGATTAAAGTGTGCTGAATTGGGCGCCTGGGTGGCTCAGTGGGTTAAAGCCGCTGCCTTGGGCTCAGGTCATGATCCCAGGGTCCTGGGATCGAGGCCCACATCGGGCTCTCTGCTCAGCCGGGAGCCTGCTTCCTCCTCTCTCCTGTCTGTCTGTCTGCCTCTCTGCCTACTTGTAATCTCTCTTTCTGTGTCAAATGAATAAATAAAATCTTCAAAAAAAAGTGTGCTGAATTGAAGCTTACATATGGATTATTAAAACTCAACAGTAGTCACAGCAATTTGTTTAGAACATAGTCCAACAAATAACTTTTTTTTTCCAGAAAATAAGCCAGGTGGAGAAAGCAAATACTTCGTGGTATCATTTGTATGTGGAATCTTAACTTTTTAAAAAAGTCAAACTCAAAAAAATGAAATGGAGATTAGAAACGTGATTGCCAGGAGCTGGGAGGTGGGGGAAATAGAGAGAGGTTGGTAAAAAAGGGTATAAACTTTCAGCTATAAAATGAATAAAGTCTGAGGATCTAATGTGACACATAGTGACCATAGATAATAACACTGTATTATATCATTGAAATTTACTAAGAGAGAAGAACTTAAATGTTCTCACAAAAAAAAAGAGAGAGAGAGAGAGAGAAAAGAAAAGAAAAGAGAACAAAAGATAGAGCTAAATATGTGAGGTCATGGATGTTTTTCTTAATTAGATAGAGGGACTCCCTTCACAGTGTATATGTGCATCAAATCACTATGTATACATTTTAAATACCTTACACTTTTTTAAAGCAATTATACCTGAATAAAGCTGAAAAAAAGAGGTTGGCTTAATAGAACAATGAAATCATCTCTTGAAAACCTAGTGTGACACCACCTAGGAGAAAACACCGCATGAGTTTGAGGTGCTGTCTCACAAGATGTGTCATGCGCTCTGAACTAGGGTCCATCGACATACATCGTGGTCTCTCCCATAACCGGGCATATGAGGCTAAGAATTAAGGAGTCGTGGGGAGAATACCTAATGACCCAGTTGCAAAGATTTTGCAGTTTGCTTCTCATTCCCACAACTCTGGTTTCTGCTATTTTGGAAGCTTATTATCTAAGAGAGGACGATTTCTTTCAGGGAACACAACAATGGTTCCACCGAAATAGAAGCTGGGACTGCCACTTCATGCCACTAGGCAAAGCGGAAAAAAGGGAGAGAGAGAGAGAGAGAGAGAGAGAGAGAGAGAGAGAGAGAGAGAGAGAGAAAGAGGGAATTACTACAGTGGCTAGGGCAATTGATCTTGATTGCCATTAAGTACTATATACTAGTAGTATACTACATTATAGGATGGAACTACACTGTGTTTCCATTGCCCTACTGAGACATCCTTTACACTGCTTTCACTAAAGCAATGAACGTCTTTGCACATGTCTCCTTTTACACATGGATGACAGGATAGATCCGTGAAAGTGGAATTTCTGCATCTGCTTCACAGACTATGTGGATATTTTACTTTACAACGTGCTGTCAAATTGCACTCCAATGTGGTTGTACCCACTTACATCTCCACCAGCAATGACTGAATTTCTATTTCTGCATATTCTTATGAATATTTATTAATTTTTGCCAATCTGATGAGCATAAAATGACATCTCGTTGTTGATTAATTTGCATTCCCCTGATTACCTGAGGTTGAGCATCTTTTCCTGTCTGTCTATGGCAATATTTAAAAAATAGTGTCAATTCTCAATTTTCCAGAACAGTAGTCGCATTCTGAGCAGTGGTATATGTCACCTCATGAAGCAGTTCTTGTATTCATGCCCATACAACAGATTTCGCTTCCTAATTAGGTCTGGGTTGACTAGTATCAAATTTAGCTCCCTCGAGAATATAGAATGAAAGAGGAACGCCAGTGCAGAATTTTAAATCGCCATCTGATAATCTTCCAAATGGACACTTCACATGGCTTTTTGTGTCTCCAATCTTGAATTAGTGTTATGTAATCCAGGGATTGCCCAGGCATAATCTTAGGGATTTTGTCCCTCTGAGTTCCAGTTAGTAATTTGAGTTTCAAATGGCATACCGTGGCTTGCTTAGGAGTACTGCAGATGCCAGCACTTAGTAGAACTGCCATGCCTTGCCTGCTTACAGCAACCGCAAATGCTACTGCCCAGGCCAAGTCACAGCACGTTAGGGCTGGAAGGCATCTTTATAATCAGGCTGCCCGTAATTTGCAGAAGGGGAAACTAAGTCTCAGAGAGCATAAACTGTGAAGTGGTCAAGAGCTGACTGCCTAACCCATGTGCTCTAGCTTAATCCCCTAAGCCCTCAAGGTGGTCGCATGGTGCCTGGACACAGGATCATTTTCCACATGTGCTATGACATGAACAAGGTTGCTGTTGGGAGGCAATTGTTCATGGGTCTCTCGAGTTTCTGCATGTCTCAGGGGAGCTTTCGTCTTTTGTCTCTGACCCAGTTGTCTTGCATCTTCTGCCGGCATCTTTGAAACTGCAGCAGCCTACCTTGTTATTCGCAAGTGGGGTAAAATCTCAGGTACTTCAGTTTCTCGGAGTTGCGAGCAGCAGTTTCAGAAGCTGTTAATAGTGTTTTGTGGGACAGGTGTCCTCTGGTTAAGTTAGTTTGGGAAAAGCCGAGGCAAAAAAAAATTATAAAAACATACAAGGAGAGAAGCAGGTTCTTTTCTTGTCAGATACTTTAAGAAACTAAAGAGCATTATGAATTGTTCCTGGATGTGGGGGCGGGGTCGAGTGGGCTAAGTGTCAAGAATTATTTGCATAGGGCACCTGGGTGGCTCAGTTGGTTAAGTGACTGCCTTCAGCTCAGGTCATGATCCCGGAGTCCCAGGATCGAGTCCCACATTGGGCTCCCTGCTCCATGGGGACTCTGCTTCTCCCTCTGACCTTCTCCCCTCTCATGCGCTCTCTCACACTCTGTCTCTCAAATAAATAAAAAAACCACCTTTTTTAAAAACAGAATTATTTGCATAGGAAACTTCCTCCCTCCTTCCTCCACGGAATGCCTATTAATATGGGAAGAACGATAAGAACAATAGAATGAAATCAGTAGAAAACCATTTGGAAAGCCGGAGTAAAATACTGTTAAGAACAAGGATGGAAACGCAGTTGAGAGGGGCAGTTTTCACACCCTTTGAAAACTGGAATGAGGTGGGGTCCAGGTAAGCCAGTGTCAGCTACATGTTCCTTTTGCAGATGTGCCCAAATCACGCAAGCTGCTGGGATTTCGCCAGGGCGCCGAGAGACGATGCTAACTCTCTATTTATAGAGGGCAGCACCGAGACCCAGTGGCAAGGCACTTAGGGCCCCCCCCATTCGTGGTTGGCAAATGATGGGCATGAAATCTAAGTGCTCTGACACACGGCTCCGTGTTCCTCACACATTCTCTGTCCTCACGGTGTCCCGTTTCATTTATTTGTAACGAAACCTTGAAATCTCTGAAGGCAACTATCCTGTCGTTGCGCGTAAAAGCTCCCCCTACAACGTAACGACCTGCTGAGCCATCTGCGGTCTTGGGGAGTCCGGCGCACATCCCGTGCGGCCCTGCCCGGCTCTCGGCCGTCCGACTGGCCACTGCCAGCTCCGTCTGCCCGCTGAGCACGTGATACGTGGCTGCTGTGACCAGGGAACCGGTGCCTTCACTGCGTTTCATTGTAACCAGGTAGAGTTTACATTTAAAGCGGCACACGGGACCCACAGCAGTGGCCGTAGAGCATGGCGCGCCGGCCCGGGCGGGATCTGGGGAAGAACCAGCAGCCCCGGCGGCAGTGTGAATGCCCCCGAGACACTCGGTGGGCCTGCGACCAGCAGTGGCGCCACAGGTGCAGGCCCCGGGCTGCACTCCTTCATTCAAGGGCATTTCCCACGCCGCAGAAAGGCCAGGCCCTGGGTCGGGGAGGGGGCGCAAGACACCAGGACGGCCGTTAAAAGGGGGCGGGGCCTGGCACGTGCGGCTGGGGGGCCGCGTCGGCGTCACCGCCATGGGGGCTTCTGGGTCACGGGTCGGTAGGCCTGAGGTGTCCACTTCGGTGAGGCGGCGACCCAGAGCCATGCCTTCCGAGGGGAGGGTGCCGCGGGGGAGGATTACGTCGAAGCTCAGGGTCCTGCGGGTGACCCGCAGCCGGATACTAGGCTTTAAGGCCCGGTACAGTGGGGACTACGTGGCCATCGGGTCGCACCCGGGGGGCGGCGTTTCCAGGCGCCGCGCCTTCATGGCGGCCGCGCCTCAGCCCCGCTGCCAGGCGTCTCTGCGCGGCCTCCAGGCGGAGACGCGCCATTCTCTGGGGAAGATGGGGGGCCACAGGTGCCTCGGGCTTCTCTTGCTCACCGTCTGGATCTTGCTTTTGCTGTGCTACTACCTGAACACCGGTGAGTGGCCCTGGCCGGCCTGCGCCGAGCCATGCGGTTGCGTCTCTACCCGCCCCACCCCCCGCCCCCCCGCCCCCTCCTTTTTTTTTT
>LNAC01000247.1:1376887-1423524 GCA_002007465.1 Ailurus styani
CCCCCCCCCAAATTCTAACCTCCCTTAGCCCCCCTGCCTCTTTTTTGAAAAACGCACGTGAATTTTGCCTCACGGAAAATGGCCCCTTTTGTAGCGAGCAAGTCGGGGGCATTTAGTGTATTTCACCGGTGCAAAGCCACCACCGCTACCTGGTTCCAAGATGTTGTCATCAGCCCCAGTGAAAACCCAGAGCCGTTCGCTAAGCCGTAAAGCCGTAAAGCCGGGCGACCACCCACCTGCTTTCTGTCTCTGGGGCCTGACCTCTGCTGGCCTTTTCCTCTAGAGCCAGCATCGAGTATCCGGGCTTTTGTATCCAGCGTCTTTTACTCAGCCGGACGTTTTTTGAGATTTATGCCTGTCGGAGCTCGCATCGGTACTTCGTTTCATTTTAACGGCTGAATAATATCCCACGGCGTGAATAGCCTGCATTTGGTGTATGCGTTGATCATGTGCTGGGCGTTTGCGTTGTTTCCGGTTGTCCGCTATTATGAATAATATTGCTGTGAATATTCGTGTGCGAGTGTTTGTGTCAACGTGATTTCAGCTCTCGTGGGCATATACCTAGGAGTAGGATCGTGGGTTCGTCCCCCTCCTTTCGTAAAGATGTGCTCTTCTTTACTTACACTCCTCAAGGCCGCCTCTCTGTCCCCTCACCTGCTAGCTGTATTCCCTCCCTCACTGCTCAAAAGTTCTTAACTTTCTGTCCCGGTCTTTTCATTCCTCCCCTCCCCAGGGTGACTTTCCTTTGCTCACCTTACAGGCCTCCTCTCCCCTCCCTCGAAAGCCTTTCTTCTTTATCTCACAAAGCCCTTTATTCCCCTCGCTCCGGGTCTTCACTCCACCTCCCTTGGAAAATGCCTTCATTCCCTGTCTTCACACTGTCCTCTCTCTAACTTACTTTCCAAAGACCTTCCTTCCCTGGCTCAAAATCCTTCTCTTACCTCCTTACTTGCTGTCCTCCAGGCCTTCCTCGCTCACCATCCTTTTAGAGGCCTCTTTCAGCCCACGGAAGGCCCTCCTTCTCCCCACTCAAGGTTTCTCCTCCTTCACTGCTCAAAGGTACGCTCTCCTGCCCCAGAGTCTTCGTTTCCTCCTACTCAGTGGTCTCGCCGCCTCACTTCCCTCACTCAAAGCCTTTCCCACCTCCTTCTCCAAATATTTCTCATCCCTCACTCCAGTATTTTTCCTGCCGCCACAGCCTTCTCTCCTTAGCTCCAAGCTGGCCTTCTCCAAAGCATCTTCTCTACCTTACCCCGCTGGCCTGCGCTCCCTCCCAGCTCCCTCTCAATGGTATTCCCTCTCCTCATCTGCATAAAGGCCTTGGCGTTCCCACTGTCAAAAACTGGGGCAGAGGCATTTTAAGTAAATGGAACAAAGACCTCTATATACTATGTCATAACTTTCTGGGTTTGTAACTTTTGCTGAGGGATGAAATTCAAAGTTAAATAAAGTATATGCTATGCATTCTTCTATCAGCTATTTTACATAAGTTGGGAAAATATAATTTTTGCTCTTTCACAAGTATCTTAAGATACTTTTTAAATGATTGCCTGCAAATCATATTACTCCAAATTATTCATATTTATTTTTTCTTCTGTTCATCTAAAGTACCAAAGTATTTCTGAATTACTTTTACTGTATTTGTAAATGTTAGTTACAAATACATTTGAGAGCCTTACAAACTGAGAGCTTTTTCATTCTCTGAAAAACTAAGTTAAAAAACAAAACTATAAATTGTACATCATTTTTTTCTTAGTCCATGATTTCTTCATTTTCTATTTCTATTTTGAGTAGAACTCTTACAAAAAAAGAATACTGTTATTCAGTGTGATTTCTTTATTTCCATGGGGACTTTTTCCAATATAGGTTTAACATGTTTTCTCCTAAAATAATCCATGATTCATTCTTTATATTGTCAGATTTCCCAGATTCCCAGGAGGTGATATGTGACTGGATGGATTAAGTATCATTTTGCATTTTAAATGATTTAACTTAATTTAACTAAATGTAGTGTGTTAGGGTTTGAATTGTGTCTCTTCCAGAAAAAAAAAGCTGGAATTTTAAACCAGAGTACCTCAGAATGTGACTTTATTTGGAGAAAAGGTCTTTATAGAGGTAATCAAGTTAAAATGAAATGAGTCCTAATCCAATGTGACTGGTGTCCATATAAAAAGGGGAAATTTGGACACAGAGTTAGACATTCATAGAGGAAAGACCAAACGAATAGACACAGGGAGAAGACAGCCGTCTATAAGTCAAGGAGAGAGACTTTCTCTCCCAGTCTTCAGAAGAAACCAATCCTATTGACATCTTGATTTTGGACTTCTAGCCTCCAGAACTGTAAGACAATAAGTTTCTGTTGTTTAAGTCACCCAGTTTATGGTGCTTTGTTACAACAACCCTAGCAAACTAATACACACTGAAGAGTAAAATAATGTGGCCATGGCCTGTAGGATTATGGTGAAAGCAAGTTACATGGTCCTAGAGCTAAAGTTCCCCTTCTCCTTCCTAGACAGACCCTTCTGAGTTCTCCTAGACTTAATGTCACCAATGGAATTTGAAGTTGAAGGAGTTGAGGTAGCTCTGGGATATTTCCAGTTTCATATATTCATTTGGGCTCCCAAGCTACTTTGCTTTTCGGATTATATTTATGTAGAAGACATAAAGACTGGTGGCATACAGGATGTGGAGACTAGCAGATCGGGGACTGGGAATTTGATTGCACCTATTCCACCAATTCTCTATAACCTATTGAATCAGTCCTCATTGCACATCTTTTTCAGGGAGGTTTAAAACGTAAAACAAGAAATAAAGAGTGACTAATAGGTAATATTTTCAAAATACTTCAGCTCCATGGACAAAACAATGTGACTAGTTTCTGTATTATTGTATTACAATACTTCACTGATCTGCTGTCCTTGGGGAGCGAATGAGGCAGTGCATATTGAAAGAAGGTCTGGCTACCTGCCATGTACCTCGGTAAGCACCAAGCTTACTCTTGCCTGAACCATTTGTGCATGTGGTATGGTTGGAGGAGCTCTGAATTACGAGTTAGGAGACCCAAGTTATCTTGATTCTGCCACTGACATGCTGTGTGACCTTTGATGAGTCACCTTACCTCTTTAGATTTCAGTTATCTTGTCTAAAAATTGAGATTTCACTAGATGAGTGTTTCTTCTGCCTCAGTCATTTGTATAACACCTGCACAGTTTCTTGCTTATCTTAATGTTACCAGTTCTTCATATTTTGTTAAACTGGCCCACTTTTTTTTACATAAATATATTTATTTTAAAAGGAAATGGTAGCACAATTATAAATTGAAAACTGGTCATATTTGTTATTGTGAGAATTATTTATAAAAATAAATATCCTGAAAACAAAGTAGTGTTATTAAATTTAAAATTATAAACAATTAAAATAAACAACGAAGGATGTATGACAAAATATTTACCTCTTTTACATTGTACTAGGCACTTCGTTTTTTTATTTTTTTTATTTTTTCAGTGATCCAAGATTCATCATTTATGCTCCACACCCAGTGCTCCATGCAATACATGCCCTCCTTAATACCCACCACCAGGGTCACCCATCCCCCCTTCCCCCTGCCCTCCGTAACCCTCAGTTTGTTTCTCAGAGTCTACAGTCTCTCATGGTTCATCTCCCCTTCTGATTTACCCCAATTCACTTTTCCTACCCTTCCCCTAGAGTCCTCCGTTTTATTCCTTATGTTCCGCAAGTAAGTGAAACCATATGATAATTGACTTTCTCTGCTTGACTTATTTCGCTCAGCATAATCTCCTCCAGACTCGTCCATGTTGATGCAAAAGTTGGGTATTCATCCCTTCTGATGGTTGAGTAATATTCCACTGTATATATGGACCCCATCTTCAGATACTGGTGGGTGCCACCTACTAAGTATGCCGATACAACAAAGTCTTTGCTATGAACATTGGGGTGCCTGCGGTCCTTCTTTTCACTACATCTGTATCTTTGGGGTAAATACCCAGTAGTGCAATTGCAGGGTCATAGGGTAGCTCTATTTTTTAATTTTTTGAGGAATCCCCACACTGTTTTCCAAAGTGGCTACAATTCATTTTTTACTTCATTTAATCCTTACAATCCTTCAAAATAAATATTATCTCCATTTTACAGATGAATATACTAAGGCAAAGAGAAGTTTACTGATTTGAAATTCACCAACTAGTATGCAGCAGAACCAGAATGCTAATTCAGGTCTATTTAAGGCCAAAGCCCAGAAAGACTGACCCTCAACTATGAAAGCTGATGAAATGTGAGAGACCTCCCTGCAGAGCAGGGCTGGCAACATAATTCACATAATGAAAATACAAGGTCCCTTGTTCAAAATTTATTATACATTTCAAGATGATAGCAGATCATTGAACCAAGAGTAGGGTCCTTCTAAGAACTAGACTCTGTAGATTGCACAGGTCTCATACCCATGGAGCCTGCAACTTTGAGTCTGTTGTTTTTTTAGTGTAGTTATATTTTCAATCTTTTTTGTAACAGGGAAATTAAAAAATAAAATTCTTTGTGACAGGGGAAACGTAATTGTTTCTTTACCATTTCTTGCTGCCTTTTAAGGAAGCTGGCTCCTAATCTTTTGTTTGCTGAGCATAATGAGTGTACAGATGCAAATTAGAGGCAGAGAGGATGGAGTTACTCTGCCTATGAAAAGCAATGTGGGAAGGGAAAGAGTCTGGAGCCTAATAGGGTGAAGAGGAAGATCTGAGAAAACTTGGGTGAGGGCTGATGGGAGATTTTGGGGAGAGGAAAGGACAGTTGAATTGCTCCCAGGGATGAAAGAACAGAGATATTAAGGGGGATTTTATAAAGGTTTGCTGTATGGTGAGTTATGTCAGCCTTGTTTGGTGTCGTGGTAGTTTTAATATCCTAGGTATGCATATATATATATAACTGTATATATGTATATATATATATATATATATATATATATGAAATTGTCATTTGTATTTCTTTCTACACTTTTAAGGTAAATACATAAATAGTAAAAAATCAATACATCCATACATATTCAACTGTGTTCCTCCTAAAACCAACTCATGTAATGCTGTTGGTACTCATACCACACTTTGGGAAATACTGCTCAAGGTAATTTGTAAATGATTGTCTTTCCATGTAGGGAAGGAACCAGAGGTAGAGTGCAGGTTAAATATACTGGAGAATTTGGGTTCAGGCTGCCACTCTTGGTGCTTATCTGAATAAAATGTTTAATTGCTTCCTCTATTTCAAATGCCCATTGAAATGACCAAAAGATCTATAATTGTTGAAAACCAAGAGAACCAAGAAGATTCCATCTGCCACCAACATGCCAGAAATTTGGAGGGATTTTTTTTTTAAAGATTTTTTTTTATTCATTTGACACAGAGAGAGAGATTACAAGTAGGCAGAGAGGCAGGCAGAGAGAGAGGAGGGAGCAGGCTCCCCGCCGAGCAGAGAGCCCGATGTGGGCCTCGATCCCAGGACCCTGGGATCATGACCTGAGCCGAAGGCAGCGGCTTTAACCCACTGAGCCACCCAGGCGCCCTGGAGGGATTTTTGAAAGATAGAGAGGAGGCCAGGCCAGACACTACTGAGAAAAGTTGCAGCAACATGTGTTTTACCGCAGGCTTAGGCCAAGCCTATCTAGCAGGGGCTGGAGGCTAGGGTACTTTGAGTTGGGGATCAATCTCTGTCCTAGAGGGACTCCAGAAAGCATCTTTTTTTTTTTCAAAAAAAGATGGGAAGCTTCCCAGATTATTTTATGAAGCAAATATAAACCCCACACCAAAACCTACAGAGATAGCAGAAAAGGAAGTGCAGGCACACTTTACTAGGAATGTTGATCCACAAATCCTACATAAAGTGTTAGCACTTGCAGGCTTCAAGAATGCAAGAATATTTTAATATTAGAAAAAATATTAATATTGAGCAGTTAATAGGCAGAGGGAAGTATGACTGTGGCAGTAAAGAGTAAAAGCACTTGATAAAATCCTACTTCCATTCTTGATTAAAAATGAAACAAAATAATAACCAAAAATTTGTAGTAAACCAGGACTAGAGGAATGCATCCTTAATTTAAAATAAAAAATAGCTATCCTAAGCCAGCAGCCAAAGTTATACTTAGTGATGAAACACTACTGCGTTCCCATTAAAGTCAAGATCAACTGTAGTATGCCCATTATCATAGCTGTTTTTCACCATAGTTTCAGAAGTTCTAGCAATGCAGTGAGAGAAGAAAAAGAAATGAGCTATTAGTATTGGAAAGAAGGGAGGCAAAACCATCTATATTTAGTGATAATATGATTGTATAGATCTGGAATGAAAATGAAGAACAGTGGAGAGCTAAAGAGAGTCAAATAAGGTAGTAAATCAGAATATACATGAACCAAAATTAATAGCTTTCTTACATACCAGAAGTAAATCAGCTAGAGAATGTGATGAAATAGATTATATTCACATAGCAAAATATATATGACATAAGGGAGTAAACATAGAAAGAATAAGGTATGGGACCTGTATGAATATAACTATAAACCTTACTCAGAAAGAGAAGAAGAGAATTGAATGAGTAGAGAAAACAAACATTATTGGGTGAAAAAATTTTGTACAGTTATCACTTCTCTCCAAATGAGTTGACATATAACTGAATTCATGCCTAGCACATGAGACACACAATAAATGTTTTTTAATGAATGTTACATAAGTGAACATAATTACAATAAAAATAAGATTTTTTGACTTGATAAAATGATCCTAAGCTTCATTTAAAAAAAATTTTCAGGGTGCCTAGGTGGCTCAGTGGGTTAAAGCCTCTGCCTTCGGCTCAGGTCATGATCTCAGGGTCCTGGGATCGAGGCCCGCATCGGGCTCCCTGCTCAGCAGGGAGCCTGCTTCCTCCTCTCTCTCTGCCTGCCTCTCTGCCTACTTGTGATCTCTCTCTCTGTGTCAAATAAATAAATAAAAATCTTAAAAAAATTTTTCAGAGTTAAGAATAAAATTTTAATCATGAAGACTAATGAAAGGATTGCCAGATCAGTTATTAAAACATATAACAATGTGGGCGCCTGGGTGGCTCAGTGGGTTAATGCCTCTGCCTTCGGCTCAGGTCATGATCTCAGGGTCCTGGGATCGAGGCCCGCATCGGGCTCTCTGCTCAGCAGGGAGCCTGCTTCCCCCTCTCTCTCTGCCTGCCTCTCAGCCTACTTGTATTCTCTCTCTCTGTCAAATAAATAAATAAAATCTAAAAAAAAAATAAAAAAAAACATATAACAATGTAAAATAAATTATAATAGTAATAGTATTGGTACATGAACACACAGAGTCATGGAACAGAGTAGAAAAGTCAAGAATCAGATTTATAACTCTTTAATGACCTAGATTATGATGGTGGTATCATAAGTAGGAAAGGATGGATTTAATGTATTTGGATAACTAGAAAAAAGCATTCCTACTTCATAATATATTCTAGATGGATTAAAGATAGAAATTTCAAAAGTGTTAGAAGGAGGGCACCTGGGTGGCTCAGTCAGTTAAGTGCCTGCCTTCAGCTCAGGTCATGACCCCAGGGTCCTGGGACNGACGGAGTCCCACATCTGGCTTCCTGCTCAGCGGGGAGTCTGCCCCTCCCTCTTTCTCTGCCTCTCCCTTGGCTTGTGCTCTCTCTCACTCACTCACTCTCTTTCAAATAAATAAATAAAATCTTAAAAAAAAGTGTTAGAAGGAAATATTGGAATTTAGAATGTCTTTCTAAACATGACCCAAAAGGCAGAAATAGTAAAGGAAGAGATTGATATATTTGATTACATAAAACACTTAAAACGTTTAACCTTCCCAAAATATCATAAGAAATATAAAGGTAGGGGCGCCTGGGTGGCTCAGTGGGTTAAAGCGTCTGCCTTCAGCTCAGGTCATGGTCTCAGTGTCCTGGGATTGAGCCCCACATCGGGTTCCCTGCTCAGCAGGGAGCCTGCTTCCTCCTCTCTCTCTGCCTACCTCTCTACCTACTTGTGATCTCTCTCTCTCTGTGTCAAATAAATAAAATCTTTAAAAAAATTTAAAAAAATATAAAGGTAGCTGACTACCTTGAAAAATATTTGTAACATATGTGACAGACTAAAGCTTAAGTTTTCTAGTATACAACAAATGTATGAAAGATGTAAGCTCACTGATGACTAAAGGTGCAATTAAAACAAAAGAAATACCATTATTTTGGCCATCAAACTGGCAAACAACAAAAAGTCTAGGGTGCAAGAAAACTGGTGGTGGAAGTGTACTTTTGGGCAGGCTTCCTGGAGGGTAGTGTGACCAAAATTAAGAGCCGTTCCTTACTAATTTATCCTAAGGTATTTTTCATAGCTGTTGGCAAATATATAGTTCCAGTAGTAATCATTACAGTGTTCTTTCTTTTTTTATTGAGGTATAATTGATATATAACATTTCAGGTATATAATATAATGATTGGATATTTGTATATATTGCAAAATGATCACAATAACTCCAGTTAACATCTGTTATCATACATAGTTACATATTTTTTTCTTGTGATGGAAACTTTTAAGATCTACTCTCTTAGCAACTTTAAATATGCAATACAGTATTTTTAACTACAGTCACCATGCTGTACATTACATCCCAGAACTTATTTATTTTATACCTGGAAGTTTGTACCTTTTGGTTTCCTTTAACCCATTTCACCTACCCCTACCACCTGCCCCTGGCAGTCACCAATCTCTTCTTTGTCTATGAGTTTTGTTTTGTTTTGTTTTTGTATCTATGAGTTTTATGCAGTGTTCTTTATAATGTCTATAACTTGTGAATAACTTAAATGTCTTTCTATGGGGGAATGGTTAACTCACTTGTAATGAGCCATATAATGGAATACTGTAAAATTATTAAAGATAGTCTTGAAAAATATTGAATGATATGGACAAATCCATGCCACAGAAACAAAGACGGATATACTCCCCTCTTGTAAAAGAAGGAATGGTGCAAATAAAACTAACAGCAGTTTGAAGTGTTGAGGAAGAAAGATAGGGAGAGTTTTACAATGTCTAAGGGCTTGATTTTTATCAGTAAATAAAGAAGCCATCAATATATGCCAAGAGTTTCTGTGATGGGGTCTGATTTAGTTGGTATACATACTGTTTCCAAGTTATTAATTGATTGGGCCTCTGAATGTTAATGCTGTTTGTCAGAGCAAGTTCAGTATGTTATGAGATGTAAGGATAATACCTGTTAGCCCCTAGATTTTCCATAATTAATTTAATTAAGCAAAGGGTAATTACTATTAAAGGGTCATAAAAAGTGATCAATGCTTTATATGTTGAGATTAATAATTTCACTGTTTCTTAAGTGTTCTCGGATTCTGTGTTTCCAAGTGAACGTATTCCGTGGAGCAGTGAAAATGCTAATGGACAATCTCTGGAAAAAACTTCCATTTGGGAAGCTCTGTTAAATTTTTTCTTTCCAACAAGTAAGTTCTTTAATTTTTTTTCCACCCAATGTCCTCTTTTTGAAAAGAGTAGTTAAATGTTTAGGAGGCAGTGTGGTCTATTGGCACCGGGGAGAGCCAGACCTGAGTTTTAATCCTGACTCTGCCCTTTGCCATAGGAGAGGTAACATCTCTGAACTTCAGTGTCCTCATCTTTAAAATGAAAATATTTACCACGAAGAATTGTGAGGATGACCTGGGACTGTGCTTTTAAGACATTCTGTAAATGTTTGCTAACTCTTTATGGAAATACTTTTCCTTCACAGATATCTAAACCTTTCACAAATTATCTTAATGGCATTGCCTAAAATTTACTCATTGACCCAGTATTGTGAAATGAATATCTTCTTTAGCATTAATCAGGGAACTGTGTGGCTCTGATGTTATGGAATAAACCAGATGTTTTCCCATCTGTTTTAATGATAAAAAGTTCAGGTTTCAAGTCACATCATCTTTTTGTGATTCTGTGTATAATGTGTTTATCAAGCACATGATGACCCCTGAGAATTATTAACCACAAATAAACATGTTTCATTTTCTACAGCATGTGGTGCCCTTTCAAGGAGAATCTTCAATTAAATTGACATGTGAATTACAAAGATAAAGTTTTCATTAAAAATCATGAGAATTTATTCTAACAAAATTTGGTGTACATATGTAAGCACAAAATTGTATCCATTGTTTAATTTCAGACTCTACCACTTAATTTTTCCGTGATCTTGCATAAAGCTCTTCACATTTCTCTATATTGGTTTCATCAAGTACAAAACAAGCATTATAACACCGACTACTAATGAGAATAGCAAAATAAATGAGGCCCTTAAATAAATTTTTAAAAACTGCCATGGTCAAGTTGAGTGAAGAAAGAGAAATTTGAGGGCGCCTGGGTGGCTCAGTGGGTTAAAGCCTCTGCTTTCGGCTCAGGTCATGATCTCAGCGTCCTGGGATCGAGGCCCGCATCGGGCTCTCTGCTCAGCGGGGAGCCTGCTTCCTCCTCTCCCTGTCTCTCTGCCTACCTCTCTGCCTACTTGTAATCTCTCTCTCTGTGTCAAATAAATAAATAAAATCTTTAAAAAAAAAAAAAAAAAGAAAGAGAAATTTGAGGGGTTGCCTGGCTGGGTCAGTCAGTGGGGCATGTGACTCTTGATCTTGGGGTTGTAAGTTCGAGCCCCATGTTGGGCATAGAGTTTACTGTAAGGAAATAAAAGTAGGGGTGCCTGGGTGGCTCTGTCGGTTAAGCATCCAACTCTTGATTTCAGCTCAGGTTTGATCTCAGGGTCATGAGATTGAGCCTTTCATGGGGCTCCACACTCAGCAGGGAGTTTGCTTATCTCCCTCTCCCTTTGCCCACCACCTCAGCTCACGCACACACTCTCTGGAAAACAAATAAATAACTCATTTTAGAAAAAATAAAAATAGAAATAAAATTTTAAAAAAGAAATTTGAGAAGATGATATGTTGTAAAACTAAAAAAATGGTTAGCGAGTGCCAAAGTTGGTCATAAACAACAACAAATGATGATTTAAGCTTTATGAAGATAACATACACAGTTCCATAATTACCTCTAATAACATTATACAAACACTGAAGCCACCTTTAAAAATAGTCTAAATAAGAATATCTGCATTTCCAAAATATTCCTTCAACCTGGCACAGTAAGTTGAGTCAAAATCAATTGTATGAGATGCCCAACAAAATCAGACTGTTCCATTTTAAGAGAAACTTTGGACCCAGGTTAATTCAAGTCTTTCAAAAACAGGGATTAAATATTTTTAAACTGTATATGCTATCTCTTTGAAAAGAATAACTACAAGTTCGTAAGATGTGAAATACTTTTAACCAATTTATTTCCTCCCCTGTGTAATTGAAAAGGAACACTCTTCCCACATAAGCACTAAAAAAAAGCCTGCCGTTTTGTCATCAGGCTGTTGTTCATAAAAGATTTATCTCTTGCCCATTAAAGTGATGACCTTGAGACAGACTGGCAGGGAAGCTTGAGAGGTCACATGATCCTTCTTTCTTTAGACAAAATTGTATACTTAATCCTGACAAAAATTAGTCTACCCTTTTTATTCTTCGAAATACAAGTGTCTCAGTAATTTAAGTCTGAAAGTTAATTTTAGTATCTGGCATAAAGTCCATCAGATGCAATTTCAGTATAAAATAACAGAAGCTCAGCATTAGATGGGATCTTAGAGATCATCCAGTCCAGTGTCTTCTGTGATTTAAAATCTCTTCTTTGACTTCCATTCCTGGAAATTGGTGTTTGAACAATGCCAATAGTGAAGAATTCAACACACAGTAAGTCCATACCGTCTCTGACCAGGCCCTGACTATAGTCACCCCCCTTTTTTTTTAAGATTTTACTTATTTATTTGACACAGAGAGAGATCACAAGTAAGCAGAGAGGCAGGAAGAGAGAGGAGGAAGCAGGCTCCCCGCTGAGCAGAGAGCCCGATGCAGGACTGGATCCCAGGATCCTGGGATCGTCACCTGAGCTGAAGGCAGAGGCTTTAACCCACTGAGCCACCCAGGCGCCCCCATATAGTCACCCTTTTTTGAGTGTGTGATGCCTAGGACTGAACATGGTATTCCCATTGCAGTCCAGCCTGAGGTGGAAATCACTGTGGGCCTGGCAGAATTAGAGAATAAGTTGCCCAGTGTATATAACGACAAGGTGGACCAAACTCTCACATGTCTAAAATGTGTGGGAAATGAATATCCAGATCAGCTGGAAATGCATTAAATTTATGGCCTTGAATAGGTTACTTTGATCCTTCATTTCTTTATTTCTAGAATGGAGGTTTTAAAACTCATTTTGAGAGTTTGTTGTGAAAATTAGAAATGTGTGTAAAGCAAGGAACTTGGCCCAAGTAGATACCTAGTGAATGGTAGCTATTATTATTTTTACCTTAGTTTTAGGAATTGCCAATCTTTAAAAAGGAAAATATAATAAAATATACCAAGAGGTAAAAAAAAATTTGCCTGTAACCATGATATTGTTCTCTGCTGACTAAAAGTTCTTTGGAGCGATCATGAAATATCAGTTATTACTTTTCTATGTCTGTAGTTATTGATAGTATTGGAGATTGAACTGAATCTATGCTGGCCTTAAGCCATACTGTGGAAGTTTTCTTCTTGAGTGAAAACATGATATCTGTCTTTTTAGTTGTCATTTGTTTCTCTTATAAAGCAGGATTTAAAAAAAATCAGTTATTTTGAGCTTGCGTGTCTTTATTTATTTATTTATTTATTTATTTATGAGCTTGCAAGTTTTATAGATTCAGGTATGTATGGATTTATTGCAGTTGTATGAACCTTGGAGTTCATGTTATAAATCATTGCCTATTCAAAATTATAGAGACATAATTTAATGCCAAAAGAAAAAATCTTAAAACATACTATAGTGCCAATATGGTAAGTGTTCACAGAAAGTAGGTCCATATCAGTAGTACCACTTACCTTATACTCTAGCAATAAACTGTGAATTTTATTTGCATTCATTTTCATTGACATATTCAGTGAGTTTCTGTAGCTTAGAAAAATTGAGTAAGAGGATATCTATGGTATTATTTTAACAAAGTGTTAGTTTTAAGGACATTTGATATTTCTTGTTATTTAGCTCCTTCTGCGTTATATTTATATCCTACTACTCAGCTTATGATCTATACGCCTTTTAAAACTACCTTACCAATGACCTGTTAACAATTTATATTTTTTGGCAGTTCATCTAGAATAAAAAATGTGATGTTAATAACTTTGTGGTAATTTTTAGCTTAACTCTTATTTTTTCAGCATCCATCACTATTTGTATACATTGTTCAGTCTTTAAGTGCACCAGTTTGAATGACTTTTTTTGTTTTGCAGTCAGTATTTAATTAGGGAAAGTGCTTATTAACCATCCTGAATTCTTTTTCTTGGATTTTGTTCTGAAAGTATGCATTCAAAAGGAGAATCAGGTGGTCAATCCTTGCAATGAGCTGCAAGATTATAACAAGAGTGAATGTTTGGAATACAAATGCTGTTATGCATCCTTCAGGACCAGTAACTTCAGCTGTTTTGCCCCATTAAGAGACAGTAAGTTCATCCTCTTACATTTATTATATTTCTATTTTTAAAAATCAAATAAGTAGGTCACAGTGGCATAAATTTAAATTTGGATCTCCCTGCTTAATACTTAAAGGCGGCTCCCAGCCCTAGAGCAACACTCTATAGAAGTTCTGAGGTGGTCAGGCATCTATTCATGAAGAGTTTCTGCTTAGCCCTTGGATGTGACTTTGGCAGCTCAAAATTAGTCTTATCTTTTCTTTTGCTTTAGTCACTCTCTGTCTTCTTCCAAAGATTCCAGACTTTATGATATGTAACCCTCAGTGCCTGGGAGAAGATACCAATCAGGCATGCCTTAGCTTCTTTTTCCTGCCTCACCTTTTATCTTGTCTTCAACATCTCAGTATGTAACAGTAGATGCAAATGTTCCTTGTTAAGGTTTATTAGTTTCTCTTTGTTCTATTGTTTTTGAATCAGGTTCTTAATTTTTTTTTTCTTTACAATGTTTTAAGAACTATACCATCTGTTTTTACTCTTGCATTTGGACAGTGGGGACATACTACCAGTTTGGTCCCATGATGGACATATTAGATATGATTAAACACTAACAAATACTACAAAAAGAATGCATGCAAAACAATGTCTTAGGTTAATATAGTCCCTATTCAATTTACAGCTCTTTGTTGAGCATCTGGTATTAATAATGGAAACTGATACCTGATCATGAATATAGTATTACAATTTCAACACTGTCACATGTAGATTATAATTCATTCATCAGTTTAGTCTTTATATTATGTGTGAAGAGACATTTGGTCTTTATTTATTTTTTTTTTAAGATTTTATTTATTCATTTGACACAGAGAGAGAGATTACAAGTAGGCAGAAAGGCAGGCAGAGAGAGAGGAGAGAGGAGGAAGCAGGCTCCCTGCCGAGCAGAGAGCCCGATGCGGGCCTCGATCCCAGGACCCTGGGATCATGACCTGAGCCGAAGGCAGCGGCTTTAACCCACTGAGCCACCCAGGCGCCCGAGACATTTGGTCTTTAGAGGGGAAAATTGAACCATGACTTATAATTCCCCAATCATATTAGAATACATTTTCAAATGAATGTAAGAATAAAATATGCTTGGGGTACCTAGGTAGCTCTATTGGCTGAGCGTCCAACTCTTGGTTTCGGCTCAGGTCCTGATCTCAGGGATGTGAGATCGAGTCCCACGGCAGGTTCTGTACTCAGTGTGGCTTCTGCTTGTCCCACTCCCTCTCCCCCTCCCCCTAGTTTCTCTTTAAAATAAATAAATAAATAAATAAATAAATAAATAAATAAAATCTTAAAAATGAATAAAATATGCTTATTCACCTGCAAATTCTTGATTTCTTGTTTGATGTTTTATAATTTGGAAGTAAACATTTAAGAAGCCATTCCTTTAACAAGTTAACTATTCATAGATTAATTCACTACTTGAGTGCTCGAGGATGTATAACACGTGGCCAAGGAAAAAAACACACGTAGGACATAGGAAGAAATATATAATATGAGTCATAATAGTCTGTTAGCAAAAACAGTAGGATCATTTTGTTAAGGCTTCCTTTGGGAGACATGTATTTCAAGTGTAGTGTTTAGTTGTATTTCAAGAACATTTCATAAACTCCTGCTACTGATAGAGCAGCAAAGATATTTACCTGTCATATAAGAATACATGCTTATTTTGCTTTATTCACTGGTTGTTGTTTTTTATAAAACTTTATGAAAGAGCTCAGATTTGCTTCTCTTGCTTAAGTCATAAAAGTAACAGGATATAATTAAACCAACAGAGCCTACACAGATGTTCCGGTTGTTTGGACTTAGTGTGACCAGCATGATCATCCTGGGATATCTGCCCCTTTATTGCTTCTCCCTTTGCTGGAGGAGGTAGGCAAACATAAACTTTTATTTGCTGATTCCTGAGTGTATTTGGATATTTCTGTGTAGACACATTTATTCATATGCACTAGAAACGCAGGGATTATGTTTATATCCCTTTTATTTAAAAGAAGGTAGTTTAGGAAAAACCTAAAATAGAGTTACCATAATATTCTTAAATGCATGTTATTTTATTTTTCCATAAATTTAGACAGTCTCTTATATAGTCTGTACATTCCCTCATCAGACAATTGGAAGGAAAAATACATCAGTGAGCTGGGAGTGTGTGAGTGGAAGTGGTTATTAACTGCAAGTCAGAAGAGTTCCCAGAAGTGTTGTCTCCGTCTAGTAGCCAGTCATCTACTATTGGGTCTTAAAAGCCTTGGTCTGTCTTCAAGCCAATTTGTATCAGATTTCTTCTTAGCATCTTTTTTTTTTTTTTTTAAAGATTTTATTCATTCATTTGACAGAGAACACAAGTAGACAGAGAGGCAGGCAGAGAGAGAGGAGGAAGCAGGCTCCCCGCCAAGCAGAGAGCCCGACATGGGCCTCGATCCCAGGACCCTGAGATCATGACCCGAGCCGAAGGCAGGGGCTTTAACCCACTGAGCCACCCAGGCGCCCTTCTTCTTAGCATCTTATAAAAAATCCCAGTGGCCTATTGGCATGATGTTTCTAAGGTTTTTTTTTAAAAAAATACCTCCCTACCTACTGGAACAGTGGATGTGGAGATAGAGAGCAGGGCCAGGGTGAGCGATGCAGTTGGAGCACAAAATTTAAGGAGGCGCTCACTCTCAGGTTTGTGCAAGTGCAGGGTCAGCACTAGCACAACCCTGAGAGTAGGTATTTCCTTCAGTTCGCAGGGAAAGAAAAGGTACCTGGGGGTGCCTGGGTGGCTCAGCCAGTTGTCCGACTCTTGATTTCAGCTCAGGTCATGATCTCAGGGTCCTGAGATGGAGCCATGCCTCAGTCTCCATGCTCAGTGGGGTTCTGCTTCTCTCCCTCTGTCCCTCACCACCCCCACCCCCCACCCTACTCCTGCATGTGCGCTCTCTCTCAAAGGACTGGATAAATCTTAAAAAAAAAAAAAGAAAAAGAAAAGGCACCTGTTAAAGATTAAGCATCTTTGATGTTTTTATTTGAGTTAATGAGAAAGTGGTATTTGAGGTACCAAAAAATTGTTTAGATTTCACTGGAAGGTTGACACTATACTATACATAAGTTACCTTATTTTCCATAAAGATCATTAAGTCTTTTTTCTTTTTTTGTATATTTTCCTTGAGTTTGATGAGTATATCATATTCAAGACTGTATTTTCAGTCCATAGCAGGATGCCTCATATATTAAGGTGCTTAATATATTTTATTGAGTAAATGAATGGTTGAATGAATAAAGAAATATGGTAGATGGCATTGGCTAGCCTGGAAGGCAGTCTCACAGTAATTTAAACTTTCTCATCATTTATATCATTTTCTCAGACCATTCTGAAGACACAGTAGAGTCATAGCCGTCCAACTCCTCCAGTTTGCTGACAGTTCTCTCAGTTTTCACTTAGTTTCCTCTACTGAGTATGTAATCCCTAGGCCTCTCTCATTTTCTTTCTTTTCACAGATGATTGGGAATAGGAGTGGAATTTTTGACCTTTCCTTCTTCAAAGTTTGATTTCAGATAAAAGATAATCCAAGAATAAAAATGAAATAATATTTGCTAGAAAATTGTGGCTAGGATTATGCCTTTAGAGAGTCTGGTATAAATAGGCCTGGTATAATAATTTCATTATGGCCTTTGTATTGTATCTCTGCCAAGGAGTTTAATGGGGATATTCAGGTACACTGGATTTTTCTTTAAAATCAAATTCCAAAAAAAAAAGGAAATTCAAAGAATTATTCCTTGATAAGAATATATTTTCTTCTTTCTACATAGTATAAACTGCTTGAGAGACTTGGACAATGTGAATAATTATCGAACACCAAAAATTTTGGTTTACTATGATTTACTTATTTATTTGTTTATTTTTTAGATTTATTTTACGATTTTGTGTAAGAGTGTTATGTTCCTTCAGACATCCTGGGTTGTTTGTTGCAACTCCAGAGTATGTGGGGGCAGCTTGCTGCTTAGCTTAATTTCCAGAAACAATGGATGTTTGAGGGTGGATGTGGCACTGTCAAGCTTTTCCTGGTAAGCTGATGTTAGAGTCAAGGGGAATAATTGTGTTAGAATAAAGATCCGGGCGCCTGGGTGGCTCAGTGGGTTAAAGCCTCTGCTTTCGGCTCAGGTCATGATCTCAGCGTCCTGGGATCGAGGCCCACATCGGGCTCTCTGCTCCGCAAGGAGCCTGCTTCCTCCTCTCCCTGTCTCTCTGCCTGCCTCTCTGCCTACTTGTAATCTCTCTCTCTGTGTCAAATAAATAAATAAAATCTTAAAAAAAAAAGAATAAAGATCCTATCCTTGATACCAAACAAGGAGCTTAAATGGAAGCCAAAGCCTGATAACCACCCCTCTGCCTTTTGGGGGTCAAGATATCTCTTTATTATTTTTATTCTTTTTATTATTATTTGCCCCAGGAGTACAGGTCTGTGAATCATCAGGCTTACACCTTTCATAGCACTCACCATAGCGCAAACCCTCCCCAATGTCCAAGACATCTCCTTAGAACTATCCCCTTAACTCACTTCCTGTTCATTTCAAGAGATAGATAAAATATTACAGTAAGGTAAAATAAATGACCACATAAGAGGGAAATAGATGCAGCAGTAAAATCAATATGTAGTGGTTTTAAAAAGAAAAGAAAGTAGCCAAACGCAGTTGTTTGTCTAAATCAGAGGGGCTAAAAGCCAAAAGCAGATCTGTAGTAACCTGATCTGGACCTATTTGTTGGAGGAACTCTTGAGGCATTGGAAGATACTCTTAAGCTCCTCCTCCTGCTGGATCTTGCCCTATACATCAAATATACATACATTTAGATTTGTACCTCTCCCCTCTCAGCCTTTAGTTGTAAGCCAAAACAAGTGATGTTTCTACATTCCCCAGCTTCTGCAATTCGGACAATGAGTTTTATTTACAGGTTGCCTCAGACGCTAACAACTGGCAAGAGTTGGAGGGAGTAAAAATAAGAAGTAATATGAGCAGGTGGGAGAAATGAAAGCAATTTAGGGGAAGAGGATAATCACTTTCCAGAGCCAAATGTATTTCATTCTTTTGGTGCCTAATTCATGCTTTCCATAGTTGACCATATTTAGTCATTGCTTGTGCTAGGGAGGATACAGAAATGTCCAAGATATAGGCCCTATTTTCAAGGAGCTTAAATCTACCTTAAAATAAGTCCCAAGCACCACCTGTTAAATAACAGTATAAGATGGAATATAATTAAGGACTAAAATAGTGGTGGCAGTAACTTGTCAAAGTTCTCAGGCAGTGGGGACCCAGATAAGTGGGAGAGAGCAGAGTGGGCTCCACAGTGGGGGTACTATTTGAGCTGAGTTTTGAAAGGAGGACAAGAGGGGCACCTGGGTGGCTCAGATGGTTAAGCATTTGCCTTTGGCTCAGGTCATGATCCTGGGGTACTGGGATCGAGTCCTGCATCAGGCTCCCTGCTCCTTGGGGAGCCTGCTCCTCTCTCTCTCTCTTTCTCTCTCTCCGTCTTTCATGAATAAATAAAATCTTTAAACATAAATAAAATAAAAAGTAGAAAATGAGGATAATTTTTTAAAAAACAGTTAAAAAAAAGAAACGAGGACAAGATTTAGGTTGGAGGGTGCTCCCACAGAATTCATTACATACAGATGGAGTCTCCCCCCTTAACTGCTCATCATTTGTAAGCAGAGGTGGCTGAACTTTGCCCCCAGAGTAATCTATAATGGAATCTCTAGTTTACTTCTATTTGCTTGTGTTCAGGTGTGGTATGAGCCAGGTACACAGAGAACTCAAGACCACTTGAGCTGGTTGCACATATACAAAAGGGAGCAGAGAGCATTAGTGAAAAGCTTTCTAAGAATTTGCTACTAATAGCCTTATTAAACTTGCATATAAGATGAGTTTTGAAATTCTTTATATCTTCAAGTTTATGTAAGATCTATTTTTATTCTCATTAATAGGGATCAGAAGCCTCATTAGGTTTAAGTGTCACAGGCAGGCTTAAGACTTATATAGAGATGAAGAAAGGGAAGGATCAGGTGGATGAGGAGACAAAAGGAAGCAGGGGAGGAGGGCTCTAGTGGAGGGAGGAGAAGAGTGGTGGCCGAATCATTCCCGTTACAGGAATAGACAGTAGTCTCAAGTGCCAAAGTGAATTTCTAATCTTTATCTGTTTTTAGATAAAGTTTAATGTCTATGCATAGGCCAGTTAAACATCTGTGTATTATATAGTAATATGATAGTTGAGTATGTACATAGCTTTGGTAAGGTGGAAAATTCAAAGATTATAATACCATGCCTATTAAACTCAGATGGAGAGCATTTTCTTGATTTTTTTTTCTTCCTATCAGATTGAATTTGAAACTTTGAATTAAGAAAAAATTCAGAACTCAGTCTGCAAATGACAAAACTATGTTTTCTTTCAACTAATAAAAAGCCATGTTTTTTTTTTAAAGATTGTAGGTCATCTGATACACAGATGATGTAAATAGCACATCCCCCATACACTTTCAATGTTGCTACTTGCCAGATGGCTGTTACTGAAAATTTCTACATTTAGACAAATCCTGCTGCGTGATTCTCTGTTATTATAATATGGTTTTCATTATGCAGATAGTCTTAATACCACTTAGTTTCTTAGAAAGGGAAATAAAGAATTGGGAATAAATGTGTCAAAAATTGCCTAAAAATCATCACCCATTGAATTTTAAAAATAGGCATTTACATTTTCAAATCCCCATGTTTGTGTGTTTCATTATACTGTACAATATAATTAGTAATGTTATTTTGAAAAGCTTTATGCAGTAATTAGCCAACTGCTGAAAGGTTTGAAGTTCCTGGATTATATACATATGAATTCAGAGAAAGGAAATAAAGTCTATAAATTCTAAAAGTATGGCTAGTTTCTAAGAACTTTGATAAAATTTGATCAAATGAGAATGTGAGCAAACTGGAACCCTCCTCTAACATGAGTCACTATAGATTTGAAACTCACATAAAGCCAGTTCTTCTTGGACCCTGTTCAAGGTAATTTAGTTACTGAAATAATAAGAGAATCTCATTATATGTGGGTTATATGTCTGAGGTGTTCCCATTGCAAGGACTCCAAGGGCAGCATTTTAGAGAATTCTGGAATAGTAGGTACTATTAAAAAGAACATTTTGTTGCCAAGTAACTAATAACCTCATTGCAAAATGCCTTTTCTCAATTCCCATCCAACTTGAACTTTTTGTCACATAGTAGTACACTGTTGACTGCTCCTTTCTTGAAACTTTCCTTCCTTGGATTTCATTGTTTCCTTACCATTCTCATCCATCGCAGTTTGCTTTTCTTTGTCCTCCCAACTGTGGTTGTTTCCCAAAGTCCTATTCTCATCTACCAGAGAATATTACAAATATGTATCAGAAAGAACATTTGAAAAGCTCTGTATTCTAGTTCTGCCTTTTCTACCAGTTTTATAGTGAGCTTAACTTGTTTTGGTACTGGTTTTCTCTTGAAGTTAGAGAATTGAGTTAGATAATTCCTGAGGTCCTTTCTGATCGTAATATACTGGTTTTCTCTGGGTGAATGACTCTTTTAAATCTGAATCCTGGGAGCGGGGTGACTGAGTGGTTCAGTCAGTTAAGCATCTGCCTTTGGCTCAGGTCCTAATCCCAGGGTCCTGGGATCAAGCCCCCACATCCACTCCCTGCTCAGCAGGGAGTCTCCTTCCCCTTCTCCCCCTCCCCCTGTTCATGCTCTCTCTCCCTCTCTGTCTCTCAAATAAACAAACAAATTGGGCGCCTGGGTGGCTCAGTGGGTTAAAGCCGCTGCCTTCGGCTCAGGTCATGATCTCGGGGTCCTGGGATCGAGGCCCACGTCGGGCTCTCTGCTCAGCGGGGAGCCTGCTTCCTCCTCTCTCTGCCTGCCTCTCTGCCTACTTGTAATCTCTCTCTCTGTGTCAAATGAATAAATAAAATCTTAAAAAAAAAATAAACAAACAAATAAATGTTTTTTTTAAAAAATCTGGATCCTTAAATCCTTACCTCTACCTCTTCCATATTTCCAGTTGCCCTCATGAATTAAGTGTTCTGTTAGCACCTTAAATGCAACATGCGGAAAACTGAACTTTTCTTTTTTTCTCTCAAATCATCTCCCCTTGACATCTGTCCATTTCTATCAGTGATTTCTTTAGTCTCCCAAACTAGAAACCTTGGAGTCATCTTGTGACTATTTACTGTCCTTATTTGCAATATGTAATCTATTCTCTCAGTGCACTATCATTTTTTTCTTTCCTTTGGAATGAGTCTGAGATTTGCCTCTTCTCAAATTTATTTATTTATACAGCTTCATCCAGGTCTTGTATGCTGTCAACCTCTGTCCTGGGTAAGTGGTTTCAGGAGAGGAGCAAAAAGGAGCCAAGGTGTATTAGTCTTCTAGGGCTGCCATGACAAAATACCAGAGACCAGGGGATTTAAACAATAGATATTTATTTTCTCACAGTTCTGCAGGCTAGAAGTCCATGATTATGATGCCAGAGGATTTGATTTCTGGTGAGGACTCTCTTCCTGCAGATGGTCATCTTCTCACTGTGTACTCACATGGCCTTTTCTTGATATATGAGAGAAGGGAGAGAGACAGGGCAAAAATCTCTGGGTTTTAGTCTTAAAAAAATGAAAAATTGGGGCACCTGGGTGGCTCAGTCGGTTAAGCATCTGACTTTGTTTGGCTCAGGTCATGATCTCAGGGTCCTGGGATTGAGTCTTGGTCTTGACTCCCTGTTCGGTGGGGAGTCTGCTTCTCCCTCACCCTCTGCCGTTTCCCCTGCTTGTGTGCTCTCTCTCTCAAATAAGTAAATAAATAAATAAATAAATCTTTAAAAAATATAAATAAATAAGTAAATAACTGAAAGATTAGTTTTTATAATGACATTCATTTTACTGATTGGGGTCTCACCCTTATGACCTCATTTAAACCTAATTACTTCCTTAGAGCCCCCAGTCTGCAAATATAACCACACTGAAAGTTAGGGCTTAAATATATGAGTTTTAGGGACACAAACATTCAGTCCCATAACACAAGGTTAGCTAGCATCCAAGGGCAAAGAAAGGATTGAGAACTGCAGAGGGCATTGAAATAAGGTGTTTATTCTGAAGAGTTTATACAAGAGAGACTATAACTAGGTTGGGCTGTAAGTGGGGTTTGGAAGATGGCTAGGAATTGAGTCCTGGAGAAGGTTCCTGGCACTTTGATAGGAATATATGGCTGTGCCCTTAAGAAGGAGGGAGTTAGTAATGATGCTTACCAAGCCAATTTGGACCTATACCTAGATTCCTAATCTATGCTCCTTCTAATCCATCCTGTAATGTCCTGCCAGATTAATCTTCCAAAGATAGTATTATTTCATTTCATTATATTATTCAAGATCTTCTAATGCATTCAAGAATATCTGGATTCCAGGGGTACCTGGGTGGCTCAGTCATTAAGCGTCTGCCTTTGGCTCAGGTCATGATCCCAGGATCCTGGGATCAAGCCCAGCATCAGGCCCCGTGCTCAGCAGGAAGCCTGCTTCTCCCTCTCCCACTTCGCTGCTTGTATTCCTTCTTTCGCTGTCTCTCTCTCTGT
Source organism: Ailurus styani (assembly GCA_002007465.1). Classification (NCBI taxonomy): domain Eukaryota; kingdom Metazoa; phylum Chordata; class Mammalia; order Carnivora; family Ailuridae; genus Ailurus; species Ailurus styani. The sequence goes on from LNAC01000247.1 coordinate 1,400,085, forward strand.
CAAATAAATAAATACAAATCTTTAAAAAAAAGAATATCTGGATTCCAGACCTTGTGTTTGGTAGTGTGAAGGAAAAAAATGATTCAGATCATGCTCTGCTCTCAAGGGACACCATAGTCTAATAAAGGATATATACAAATACCCAAAGTAAAAAGTCACACTCCATAAAAAAGGTACAAGTAAAAACAATTAGCATGTTTGGCCTTTTCCAGTTTATGTAAAGTTTTCATATACATTGTCTTATATGACCTTCAAAACAGAGGTGTAGGAGGGTATGGTTTCTTGCTCAAGATTACATAGTGATAGAGCAAGGATTACAATCTATTTTCTGAGTTCCTTGCTTTTTCTATTATAGAAAATAGGAAGAAAAGAAACGTAGATAAAAACACAATGGCATCTTGTTAACTCAAGTCCACTCAAAAGGCTGTGGCTTTCAAAGTTACCTATATTAGATTCATTCTGTAACTCCAATAACAGCTCTTATAACTCTCCATGTATCTTGTGTTCCATCCAAGGAACTATCTTTACTTTCCTTGGCACAGCCCCCTCTGTTCCTTTGCCCATGTTGCTTCCAAATTTTGGGATTGTTCTTCTTCATCCTCTTCACTAATTTGAATTCTCTCTTACCTTCATATTGCAACTGGCTCAATTCATCCACAAAGTGTTCTGCAACTTTGCCAGATCCCAACTTTTTCTCTTTTCTTGGAGCCTCTTTCTGCACTTCTGTTTTTAACCACATAGTATAACACATAATTATACTTTTCCTCCTGTTAGTAGTTTTCTTTCTCTGGCTAAACTGTAACTTCTGTGAGGACAAGGGGCCAGGCTTTGTACTTTTCTGAGTGTAGAACTGTGGTTCCCCAAATGGGGTCCCTGCACTAGTATCATCATCATCCCCTGGGAGCATGTCAAAAATACATGTCCCCAGGCCCTACCCCAGACCTAGTTAATCAGAACTCTGGGGTTAAAGTCCAACAATTTGTGTGTGTGTGTGTGTGTGTGTGTCTGTGTGTGTGTGTGTGTGTGTGTGTTTTAAAATACTTTATTTATTTGACAGAGAGAGAGAGAGAGATCACAAGTAGGCAGAGAGGCTGGCAGAGAGAGAGGGGGAAGCAGGCTCCCTGCTGAGCAGGGAACCCAATGCGGGCCTCGATCCCAGGACCCTGAGATCATGACCTGAGCCAAAGGCAGAGGCTTAACACACTGAGCCACCCAGGTGCCCCAACAATTTGTGTTTTAACAAGCCCAAGTCATTCTCATGTACACTCAGGTTTGAGAACCACAGATTTCTAGACCATGTGGTAGACAACTCAGTAAATAATGATTGAAATAATCTAGTCAGTCATTTTGGTGGATTCTCTACCTTTTTGATGTTGCAAATGATAAATTAATAAGTTTTTTATCTATAAGATTGATGTTATGTTCTTTAGCTATCTTAAATAATTTATATTTATATTAATGAATTAGAGTTCGTTAAGAAACATGGAAAAATCAACTGACTAGACCAACATTTATCATGCTCTAGTCTGTAGATGACTTGTATGGAAGTAACCTTGGGAATATTTAATAATATAGATCCCCAGACTGTACCCAAGAGATTCTGATTTTAGTAAGTCTGGGATTTGGACCTGAAATGTGTGTTTTCTAAAGCACCCCGAATGAATCTGGTACATTGCCCATTTGGAACTACACTAGACTCTCCAGTTCAATCTTTTATACATTCATTCTTTCTGCAAATATTTATTGAGCTCTTACTTTGGTCTGGGCACTTGCTAGGTGTTGCGTTCTTCTCCATCTGGTAACCTGCCTGGGCAGCCTCACTGTTTATGTTATTAGCCATCTAGACCCATAGCTTCAGAGTTCCCTGATGCACTCAATTCTGAGGAATCTCTCCTGTATTCTGTATTGGCCATCCACTTTTATGCCCATATCCTGAATCTTATCATTCATCAAAAATTGAACCTCTGAGTATCTGAAATTTTAAACTTTAAATCTCAAACTACTCTTTTTTTTTTAAAGATTTTATTTATTTATTTGACACAGAGAGAGAGATTACAAGTAGGCAGAGAGGCAGGCAGAGAGACAGGGAGAGGAGGAAGCAGGCTCCCTGCCGAGCAGAGAGCCGGATGCGGGCCTCCATCCCAGGATGCTGAGATCATGACCTGAGCCGAAGGCAGAGGTTTTAACCCACTGAGCCACCCAGGCGCCTTCAAACTACTCTTTGACTATAGGTGCTTTGTCCTCTAGGTTTTTCTTTTCTTTTACTCTTGATGCACCTGTTCTCATTGGGACGTTTAGGCTTTTAAACTCTGTTTTCCCCTATCTTCTGTTTTCTGTTTTTTAATATTATGTGATTTTTTCATCCATCCTGGATCCTATTGTCTGATACATGAATCCATTTTTTCTAGCTCCTTTGTATCTTTGAAATTGAATCCACACTACTTCTATAGTTCTATAGATTCCTGGGAATTCTTAGAGAAAAAAAAAATCTCACAACTGTATAGCTCTGTATCACAAGAAATTCCCAGTGAGCCAATTAGTGTCTCCAGCCACACCACTCTACTTGATGTTTACAAACAATGTACTTCTTTGCCACTCTGATCTTTTCACACAATGTACCACCCACTCTTTGAAATGCTCTTGTACACCTTCCCATCTCCACTCTTCTTTATCTGGCTTACCCCACTCCCGATGCAGGCCTCAGCTGAGTTATCATCTCTTCTAGGAAGCTTACCCCAGACCTCCAGCCCTGACTGGGTCAGGCTTCTTCCCTTTTGTCTCCTACCAATTTCTGCTTACCTCTGTTTGGATTGTTGCCATGTGATATAAGTATCAGGTTATATATTTGTTTTCCCTTCTAAATTTTAAGCTTCTTGAGGGCAGGATGCATATATTATTCATATTTATGTCTCTAGTATTTAGAATGGTATTTATTTCATAAACGAGCAAATGTGTCAGTGAATGAGTACGAGATAAGTTGATCTGTACATTTCAAGTGTGAGTATGCTGGTCACAATATGACATTTTACATAAAAAGAAAAAAATCACCTCTAGGACACTGGACAAATCATTTCACCCCTACTTTCCCTCTTGGGCATTCTCAATAGATATTGGGTAAAATATCTAACTTTGGATCTCAGTAATGAATGTTAAGGCTGAACCAAAAACCTAGTTCTCTGCAAACTAGACTAGTGTAGTGCATTTCGAAATAATAAAGCCATGTTGCATTTTTCTTTGTCAATTGAGGTGAAATGTACTCCATTAAATTTAAAGTAAAGTCCATGGATAAAGAAAACATAGTCATTTTAGGGGCGCCTGGGTGGCTCAGTGGGTTAAGGCCGCTGCCTTCGGCTCAGGTCATGATCCCAGGGTCCTGGGATCGAGGCCCGCATCGGGCTCTCTGCTCAGCAGGGAGCCTGCTTCCTCCTCTCTCTTCTCTCTCTGCCTGCCTCTCTGCCTACTTGTAATCTCTCTGTCTGTGTCAAATGAATAAAAAAAAAAAAAAAATCTTTAAAAAAAAGAAAACATAGTCATTTTAATTATGTGAAATAAAATATATTGAAGTCACAATATTAGAAAAAAGTGTAAGTCCCCAATTTCTTATCTAAAATTCTGAAGTTCAAAAAGTTCCACAAACCTAAAACTTTTTTCCTAACTCATTTGGCAACAAAACCTGAGCCGGCCTGACCTGAGACATTTTCCAGTCATTATTTAATGCTTAAAATGAATAATAATATATATTAAATATATATATATTTTAAGATTTTATTTATTTATTTGACAGAGAGCGCACAGCAGGGGGAGGGGCAGGCAGAGGGAGAGGGAGAAATAGGCTCGCAGAGCAGGGAGCCCGATGTGGGGCTCGATCCCAGGATACTGGGATCATGACCCAAGCCGAAGGCAGAGGCTTTAACCCACTGAGCCACCCAGGCACCTGAAAACCCAGTTTTTATGTTTTGCCTTTATCAGGTGTTTAATGATCCCAATTCTATTTAGGCGTGTGCTTTAAAACTTTCTAAGGTTTTTTTTTAATTATTATTTTATTTTCTATTAACATATAATGTATTACTTGTTTCAGGGGTACACGTTTGAGACACCCAGGCGCCCATGTGTAACCTAGTTATACATTTTTCAGGGCGCCTGGGTGGCTCAGTGGGTTAAAGCCTCTGCCTTCGGCTCAGGTCATGATCTCAGGGTCCTGGAATCGAGGCCCGCATCGGGCTCTCTGCTCAGCAGGGAGCCTGCCTCCTCCTCTCTCTCTGCCTGCCTCTCAGCCTACTTGTGATCTCTCTCTTTCTCTGTCAAATAAATAAATAAAATCTTTAAAAAAAAAAAGGAAAAAAAAAGAAACCAGGTTTTCTGGGCACACAAAGGGAAAACAAGTGTTTATATTTTCTTATCAAGAGCAGACCAACAATTTAAGAAAACTTTGTCTTTTTGACTGAGAGAAAGCAGACTTTCAATCTTATACCCCTGTACTTTTAAAATCCCTTCATTTGGGGCACCTGGGTGACTCAGTGGGTTAAAGCCTCTGCCTTCGGCTCAGGTCATGATCTCAGGGTCCTGGGATCGAGGCCCGCATCAGGCTCCCTGCTCCACAGGGGCCCTGCTTCCTCCTCTCTCTCTGCCTGTCTCTCTGCCTAGTTGTGATCTCTCTCTCTGTGTCAAATAAATAAAATCTTAAAATAATAAAATAAAATCCCTTCATTTTAATCTTAGTCTGTCCTGACCACATGTACAATTCCTTTCCAAAGATTTCTCCAAAACAAACCTTCTACAGCTTTCTTTCCATTAAGATTTTGTTCCAAGCCATCTCTCTCCAACCAGTCTTATTTAGAACAAAGTTACTTCCTTTTACCTTTAATAAGACGGCATTCCCATTCCTTAGATCTTCCTTACATGCAGCGTTACTTATTTCCATCAGTCTTAATTTCATTTAACAAAATTTTAACTCTTTGAAACCTTAGTCTCCAGTGAAGAAGACTAAGTAGTAACCAATTGTGAACTGTTACACCAGAATTCTTTAGATGGCAAATTTATTCAGTTAAGCAGAAAGCATATTTACCAACAGACTCAAATATCCTTAGTTTCTCTGCAAAAAGAAGTCAAAAGCACAAACCTACATGCAGCAATCAATGCTTTAAGCACTTTATCCTATTTGGAAAAGACCTAGATGTCCAATGACTTTAATCCCACTTATCATCCAAACAAAAATTTTAAGTTTCAGGTTACTAAAGACTTTGAAAGCTATCTTAACAATTAACCATGAAAACTTTGAGACAGCCAGTTAACCATCATTTTAAGTCATCTGTGTGCTAACACAGTGCAACAGATATTGCTTATTTGACCTTTCACAAACCTCAATAGAATAAAAAGTTAATATTTAGTGCTGATAACTTTAAAGACATGTCTATCATAATTAAACCAACAAACCTAAATTAAATACTGAATATGTTTGACCTGGGTCCACTTTTAAAAGTCAATCAGTTTTTTCCCCATTGTCCATTTTTACCTGAGACACGGGTGGGGAAATCTGCCAAGGTGAGCGATGTATGCAGGCTGTATGCAAGGTGGTACAGAAACAGGAGGGAGTGGGGGAGAGAGAAGAGGCAAAGTGCAGTCAGAAGGCAGAGAAAAGGGGTTCCCGGTTCTAAAGCTCATCCACTCGGACAGATGAGCAAGGCTATGTTTTTTCACCAGCAAGTGGGATTACGCAGTCCATGTCAGGCCAGAGAAGATAGGGAACTTCCCCAAAACAAAGAGAGTTTCAAACTGCTTGGGGGATATTCCTTAAAGTCCCCATCCTGAGGTAGACTAACCACAGTTGGCTCCAATTGTAGCCATTAACCTGGAAAATGAATGAGGGAGAAGCCCCCACATCTATGAGGAGGCTCAGTGAGACAGAGAGTCAGCATCCCCTTCGCTAGGGAGAGCCTGTGTTTCCTCCAGCAACCTGGGTTTATTCAGAGAAGGCCTGTTTAGATTATTATCATCCAATATATCAGGAGGGAGTTTACTGGTCTGGTTATGACCATACACGCCCCTAGGTCTGGGTCCTGATTTAGAGCCCTGAAAGCCTGGGTGGACCTAGGGGCCTCCATCTAGTCACCCTATTTCCTGCAGAAGAGATCTAATCTCTGAGGCCACGCAGGGGCCTCTAACCCACTGAGGCCATGCAGTGAGTGTTATAGGAGCTTGGTCCTTTCCTAAAGTTTGCAGTCCAAATTGTTTCCAGTGGGTTAAAAGGCACCGCAGTGGAGAGTCTTTGGGAACTGAAGAAGAGACCATGCCTTGCCACGGAGGTCACACCTTATTTTACCCTGTCTTGAAGAACCCATGGTATTCAACCCTAGGAAAACACTAGAAGAGTTTTACAAGGGAAATTACCCAATTTTGCAGTACCCAATAAAGAGGCGTCCCCATGGAGAATGGTTTCCTGACTCATGATCCCAGTAGGAGTTATCCTGTACCTGTTATAGAGAGGTGACTTTGAAGGTGTCCCTACATACTAGCTCTCCCCCTGTGAACCAAGGCGTCCCCTGGTTTGCCCACCTGAGGTGAGAGATTGGCCTAACATCTTGGTTTGAGGAGGGATCAGACCAGCAGGAGTAGCCACTCTTACCCATCAGTCAGCTGATCTCCCCTGTCTCCTCGGGATCTGAGCCCCCCCACCCCGCCTCCTTCTCCCCGCCTGCCAGAGGCCAGCTCCAGCAGGTCTGGGGTCCCCGAAGGATGGTGTTGGCGAAAGGAATGAGAGAGCCAAGAGATTCTTTCTGATCACCAAGCAGGCATCTCTACTCTCCTGGTCTCAGTATCTTTATTTATAGGCAGTGAGTCGGGCATAGGTCACAGGACTACAAGGGCGTGATCTTTAAGATTAATTACTTTTAGAGATACAAAGCACTTTGATTAGGAAAAAGACATTCTTTGCATTTTTTCCATGTGTCAACCCCCCCCACCCCCACCACGAAAGAGACAGATAATCTCTTTTAAGTAGTATAGCCCTTAATGGGTTTGCCCCTCCTGCCTTTGTATGTAACTATTACATCTGCATCTTCGTTGTAAACACCGGTGGTACACCGGGAAAGTTGAGTGGGTGTCCCAAGGATACTCCTAGAATGCAGGACTCCAGGAGGGAACCACAACTTGCCATTAACCACTAAGGGAACAGGCAGTAACCAGTGCTCTGCTTTTGCTCGGGCCTTAGCTTTAGGTAAGGCTCTTCTTCTCCCGCAGAGCTAACTCCTAGCTCCAGGCTTCAAGGTGTCTTAAAATTCTTTCTCCTGATCTGCAGGAGCTCAAAGAGATAATATTGGGAGGAACTGTTACAGAGATAGGGTCTAAGGTCCTTGCCATGGGGCTAAGGGTCCGATTCTATGCATATGGTTTTGGTTGACAATCTCCATCTGGTTAGGAATGTCTAGAGGCCTAATTATAAGTAACAGGATTAATCCTGAGATAGGATCAGAAGTAGCGGGAGAAGATACCAGGTTCACTTTGGTTGGCAGGAGCTGTACAAACGCTGCTGTTTCCACGCTGTGACTGTGTCAGCCAGCGAGGCCCATGTGGCTCCCAGCACCCGCCAAAATCTGGCCTAATTATCAGGGGCTTGGCGTGATTAACAGTTTAAACTTTAATATCTTTTTAGAAGGCTAGGTTCTCTCAATGGGAAGCATGTGTTGCTTATGGATGAGACTTCCCTGGGGTGTGACCCCTCTCAGAGCCGGTCTCTATCCTTTTAGGTGTCTCCCAGACCCCCAAGGCCACCAATGGTAACCAAAGGGCAGGTTCAGAGCGCGGGAATGCCAGTCCTTCTGTGTGCTCCCCCATGAACCTTAATGCAAAGCAAGGAATCCTTTTAAGGACTTTATGCTGAAGAGCTCTGTGATTGAGTTCTCAATGTTTGGTCGAGTAAATTCGCTTGATGGTGCCTCCGCAGTCAGACCAATTATAAGCCAATTTCAATTATGAGTCCTTGCCTTACCCCTTGAGGGCCTTTCCTGTCCTTATACCTGAGCTCCCATTTGTAAGCATGGCCCTGTTGAGGGGTGCAGACCCTGAGATTTAGCATCATCATAATTTGGTATTTTTGTTGTTGAAACGGGAAAAACTCATCTATATGACCCATTAAAGTCCCAGCCACTAATGCAACCAATCAAGGCACTGGCAGGGGTTTGTAATTCCTTCCTTACTGCCCAAAGTATTCCAAGGGGAGTAAATGCCCAGGGAATATTGTGCTGCCTCCAATTTATTATACAAAGAGACAGCTCTAATCCTGCTTGCCGATAACTTGGGTTTTAATTCCTGGCCGTGACTAAACCTAAATTATACCTAATAGAAAAACATATGTCTTACCAGGCAACAAAAATGAGGAAAAGATTTTCCTCATGAACTAAGTTTTCACCAAAGACACTTTTAAATGAAAAAGTCTTATCTACGTAGGCAACATTCTTCCCCCAGATAACAAATTCAGCAGGACCCCACTTTCAGAACTGTTGAACCCATAAATTTCCCAGGTGCTTCAAGGAGGAACTGTGGAGGATAAAAAGTGATTCTAAATCCTGAAATGAATCCCTGATTAAAAGGGCATACTGATCCTCAAAGGTTGGAAGGGCCCTATGATAGGCAAAGTCCCTGAGGTGGGAGAGAGCCATTTAGGAAAAGCCAATGAACAGAAAGCAGAACTGGGTAGGGTTAGGCCAACATTTCCTTCTTTTGAGGAAGGGGGATTGACCAAACCTTTGTCCAGAAGCCTGTCACCTGAGACTTAAGACCAGCAGCCACACTCTTCACCTTTAACTGGCTGGCAGGTGCCCAGTTTTGCATTTATTAAAAGAAGTTATCTAAGAGAGAGATGTCTCCCCAGAAAGAAAACAAAAGAAAAGAGGCTGCTTTTACTCACCCTTCGGTGGGAGTGATCCCGGGTTTTGGCACCAAAATGAAGCAGGAGAGCAGGTCTCTTGTCTCATGGAGTTGGAGAATGAAACTCGCCGACCAAAGGGAGAGAGTGAGTGATAGAATTTTATTAAGCAAGGATACAGAAAAAGTTCTCAGAAGTGAGAGGGGTCCTGATGCGTTTGCCACTGAAATCTTGTAGGGTTGGTCTTTTATTGAAAGCTTACCAGGGAACTCAAATCTTTTTAACTTCTCCACTGGCTGCACCATTGATTAAGGACTAGTGATGACATTTTTAATGGCTTATTTCTTTTTTAGGATCTGGTTATTTTCTGTTGACCACAGGAGACCGTCATAAATAAGAACCCCCCTCCTCGGACACCTGGGACAAGGTGGTCTGGTATGTTCCCTTATCTCTGGTCTCCTTACACCTCTGCATTTTTGGGATTTCTGGTCACATAGCCCCCCTCTCTCTACCTACCTAGTCCCCTCCTGTCCCTTACTCACTGCCAATGCCAACGAAGTGATGGAAAGGTTAATGGAAGTTAAGAAGTTAACTTTAAGAAGTTAATAGTCAGTGTCAAAGTTAGCAACTAAAAATCTTCGAAAGCCTTAGGGCAAGGTTAATACATGAAGGGAAATGCAGACTTTGGCCAGGGCTACAGATGGCAGAGTGGTTAGGGTAAGGGTTTCTAGTTGCACCCTTTACTTTCCCATCATTGTCCCCAGAGTCAGACCCCATTTTCAAAAGATGAATATTACCAAAATTTCAGGAACAGATAATCCCAATTTTACACAAATTGTTCTGGAAAATAGAATAACAGGAAAAGCTGCCCATTACTTTTTTGGGGATGGGGTGCTGTAGTTATTACAACCAGAAGAAGATAATGCAAGAATATTAGAGAATATTAGAAGACAACTTAACTTTAGGACATAGAGACAAAAATCCTACAAGTGTGAGTGTGTGTGTATGTATGTGTGTGTGTACTGAAGCCAACTATGTATTAAGTAGGCTTTGTTCCAGAAGTACAAGGATGCGTCAATGCTGAAATGCTTAAGAATATAATTATATTAATGAACTGAAGGAAAAAATTACATGATTTCCTGAAAAGGTGCAGAAGAAAGCAACTGATAGATATCAACACCCTTATAGGATTTATTTTATTTTATTTTATTTTATTTATTTTATTTGACAAAGAGACAGAGAGAAAGGGAGAACACAAGCAGGGAGTGGCAGGCAAAGGGAGAAGGAGAAGCAGACTCCCTGCTGAGTAGGGAGCCCAACCTGGGGCTTGATCCTAAGACCCCTGGGATCATGACCTGAGCTGAAGGCAGACAAGCTGAAGGCAGATGCTTAACCCACTGAGACACCCAGGCACCTGGCACCAATTTATGATTTAAAGAAATCTTAGCAAACTAGAAATAGAAGGAGATTCCCTTGACCTTTTTTTTTTATTATTATTCATTTGATACAGAGAGAGAGATTACAAGTAGGCAGAGAGAGAGGACAGAGGAGGAAGCAGGCTCCCTGCTAAGCAGAGAGCCCGATGTGGGCCTCGATCCCAGGACCCTGGGATCATGACCTGAGCCGAAGGCAGAGGCTTTAACCCACTGAGCCACCCAGGCGCCCTCCCTTGACCTTTTCAAAGAAAATGAAGAGTAAGTATTCTTTAAGGTCAGGAACAGGGCAATGAAGGCTGGTAAGGCAGCTGCTATTTTTTTGTTTTGTTTTGTTTAATTAAACTTTACCCCCAACGTGGAGCTCAAACCCAATACCCCAAGATCAAGAGTCGCCTGTTCCCCCAACTGAGCCAGCCAGGCACTCCCACAGCTGTTTAACATAATACTAGAGCACCTAGCCAAAGAAATTATTTAAGAGAAACAAATATCCTTTAAAGACTAAAAGAGGAAGACTGCCATTTGCATGCAATATTGTCATTTACATAGAAAATACAAGAGAACAAACAATTGGGACTAATAAGACAGCTAAGAGTGTTATATCCAGCACCTAGAGTCCATAACAAGGCTATTGTGTGTCAGCTTCCCTTAACTTTACTGCTCTGGGCAAGGATAACCACTGTCCTGGTTGCCCAGAACAGAGGGCTTTTCTTGGATGCAGGACTTTGCTTGCTAAACCCAAGAAAGTCACCCTAACTCTGTCCCTGATTTCTTTCTTCCCTTACAAGCCCTGGAAATTTACTTTCCTTTCAAGTGAGTCTATGTATTAAAATTTGTTTGGGTATTATATTTTATCCAATATTCCTATGTATTTTTTAGCGTAAGGTATGGGTCTACTTCAGCTCAATCTGCTCTTTTGTCAGATTTCTCCATATTAAACATTTAAGAAAAATGAAATGTTTAATGACATGGGAAAATGTTCACGTGTAGAGTGAAAAAGATGATACAACTCTATGTATAGTTGAGTACCATTTTATTATAAATATATATCATATATTTATACCTTTGAAATGTTTGAGATAGCTAATAGAATTTCTGTGCATAGAATTGACTTTAGTGTCTTTAGGGGGTAGATTACTGTGGGTAGGGGAGAAAAGAAATCTGATGGGTTGGAAAAGTGGAAGGATGTAGGGTCGGGGAGAAGAAAACTGGTGGAGATTGGGAGACATAACACAGAGGGAATGTTCCCGTTGTAGTGAGAGGGTTTGTATTTTAGAGATTTATGACCCATAGCTCTTTCTCTTTTTTCACACTGTATGGCTCTTCTCTCACATTGGAGAGAGAAAGTGATCAAATGTTATTCCTCAGAGCCCTGGATCCAGATTGCATTGTCTTACTGAGCATGTAACTAGGTCATTGGAGCAGGCATTTTAAACAGTCACTTATTAAGGGGATTTTGTGAAATCCATGCTTCAACCAGAACAAGAATATAATAAGTTAACTAAGATATATTTGAATGTTAAATATTTCTAGAAAGGCTCTGATACATCTCAGGGTTGTTTTTGATTTTTTTTATGGCAATAAAGCAGACTGATAACTGTGAGCCCAGGTTCAAAACAGCTTTGAAGAGTTGCCAGGGATTTCTTGATTATGAAAATGAAGGAGATCTGTTCTTGGAATTTTTAGAGATATGTGTGTCACAGTAGGGAAATCCCATCTGAGGCAGTTTTTTCTTTCTTTTTTTTTTAAGATTTTATTATTTATTTGAGAAAAAGAGAGACCATGCATGCAAGAGAGAGCAGAAGCAGAGAGGAGGAGCAGAGGGAGAGGGAGAAGAGTTAAACATATGTAATGTAGAGAGGAGGGGGTGGCTATAACTCTAAAGTAGTAGCACTAGGAGACCTTTGGGGCGAGGAGACCTTTGGCCATGTGATCCATGGCCAAACGCTGCTTTGGTAACAGCAAACCTACACATGTGATAAAAATGACAAAACTATGCACACGCATTGTCCCGAAGTGAATTTCCTGGTTTTGATATTGTGCTATAGCTATGTGAGATGTAACCATTGTGTAAAACTAGGTGATGGATATGTGGGACCCCTCTGTTCTATCCTTGCAACTTCCTGTGAATCCATAATTATTTCAAAATAAAAGTTTAAAAAAATAACACCATACATTAGGTCATATAGTAGCATCACCCAGGGAAAGCCAATGTAACTCCCAAATATTCTGCCTACTTTGTCTTAGTTGAGCACCAAGGCTAAGAGAAGAGTTTTGGGCTGACTGACATTCATGTGCCTTGCCAAGTGATGTGTTAGACAATGGAAAGGTAAATATAGCCTGAAAATACTTGTTCATTTCACTTTTTATATCAGCCACGGTGTCTTGCTGCAGTTAGGGAAATGACCTTCCAAAACATTCTTCCAAATTTGGTTTATTTAGACCGTTTAGTCAAATGAGCAGTTGATTCACTGGAGGATGAAAAAACCACCTGATGAATTGAATGATTGATCAATCAGAATGGTAAGTCGTTCACTCAAGTATAGACAAACATAGGATGCATGTTCATGACAAAATAGCCTACAGAACAGCTTTTATACAGTTTGACTTGGAATTTGTTTTTAAGTAGAGGGTCATACTTGGAATAAGCATTAACAATAACTAGTGCATTGGAAAATGGAACTTAACAATCTAAGCTAAGTTTAAATGTAGTAAGAACATTTAGAATTGGAAAAGCCCAAAAGTTGTCTAATCCTATCACCTTATTTTATATGTAGTGGAAGTTTATATCTGAGTAAAAACTAAGATTTAGACATAGCTAGGCATCCATTTTCATAAGTTCATTACATTAGGCATCGGGCCTGATTAGGTTTGTGTCTGGCCACGAGGGGCAGAATCTTAGTGATGGGTGAGTGAGTAGAGTGCCTGTTCGTCTGATCGGCCCCACAGACCAAGCCAGAGTCCTATGGAGAGAAAAGCATTCTTTCCATTCTTCTTTGGAACATAGCATGTATTAAGGGTAAAACAGAGAAGAAACAATAGGCATAATAAATAAATTATGTGGTATGTTAGAATGTCATAAATACTATGGAAAAAAGTAAAAAGTAGAGCAGAAGGAGAGGGGTTCAGGGTGGCACTGAGGGGAGGCACGGATTGCACTGCTGAATAGTCAGGATAGAATTCATTTAGCAGGGACAATTTGAGGAAAGATGTGAAGGCGTTAGCAGAGCTGAGCTGGAAGTGCATTCCAGCAGAGGGGACAGATACAGCAAGGCCACAAGACAGTAATGTGCTTGGCATGTTTGTGGAACAGCAAAAAGGCCTGTGTGGCTGATTCAGAGAGCAAGGGGAAGGGTAGGAGGTAAGGTGTGACACTGGTAGGCAGGGCCAGAGGATAGATAAGGTCTTGTAGGCCACGGTGAGGACTTGGGCTTTCTCTGTATGAGATGGGAGCTGGTGTGGGGTTTTGAGCAGAAGAGAGATGGGACCTGGCTTGTGTTTTAATAGCCTCACTTAGGTTGTTGTGTTGAGAATAGACTTTAGAAAGGCAAGAGAAGCAGGGATACCAGTGATGAGCCCGTTGAAAGGATGTAAGTAGGTCAAACCAGAGTGGAATCAGGTGAGAAGTGATGTTAAGAAGGTCTGATTCTGGGGATATTTCAGAGAAAGTAATGATAGGATATCCTGACAGATTGGAGTGAGGTGTAAGAGAAAGAGAGGAATCCAGAAGAGCTGGAAGGATGGAGTTTCTCTAGTACTGATCTGAGGAAGGCTGCAGGAGGAGCAGATTTGAAGGGGTGAACAGGAATTAGCCATGTTCAATTTGACATGGTTATTAGATATTCAAGTGGAGATGTTGACTAGGGAGTCAGGAATCCAGGTCTGCAAGGTAAAGATTTGGGAATTGTCAGCCTGTAGATGGTATTGAAAGCCACAGGATAGAATGAATAAGATAAAGAAGAGGACCAAAGAGTAATTTGGCGGGGGAGGGGGGAGGGGGACATTCCAAAGTTGATGTAGGGAAAAAGAGAAACGGCAAAGGAGACAGGGTGTGTCAAGTGAGGCAGGAGGGAAGGAAACCTGTATGGTGTGTGGTGTTCTGGAAATCAAGGGAGGAAAAGAGGAAGATGTGATCCATGGCCAAACACTGCCAATAGGTCAATAAGATGAGAGCTTACACTTCAAGCTTTATCAATACCAAGGGCATTGCAGACCTTGATGAGAGCGGTGTGGTGGAGTGGGTGGAGTGAAAATTTGTTTCACACGAGTTTAAGGAAGACTAAGTAGAGGAATTAGAGACGGCAAATACAAACCACTCTTTTGAGAGATTTTGTTTCAGAGAGGAATAAAGAAATCAAGCAGTAGTTGGTAGGTGGTGGGGACTGAGATAAAGAGAAGTGTGGTTTTCTTAAGGTAGTGTATTTCATATTGGGGGAAAAAAGATCATTTTCCTATTTGAAGTTTATTGACAAATGCCCAAGTAATGCAGATCGTGTTAAGACATGGTATATCAAATGGAAAAAGAGGTAGTAAAGCAGCAGTTTTGAAAGTGAGGTTCCTGGGACAGCAAGATTAGTATCACTCGGGGGATATGTTAGAAATGCAAATCTTGGGCACCTGGGTGGCTCAGTGGGTTAAAGCCTCTGCCTTCGGCTCAGGTCATGATCTCAGGGTCCTGGGATCCAGGCCCGCATCGGGCTCCCTGCTCAGCGGGAAGCCTGCTTCCTCCTCTCTCTCTGCCTGCCTCTGCCTACTTGTGATCTGATCTCTCTCTCTGTGTCAAATAAATAAAATAAAATCTTTTAAAAAAAGAGAGAGAGAGAGAGAAAAGAGAATGAGAATATATACTCAGTTTTACAAAAAGACACAGAAGGATAAACCAGAAGCTAAGACAAATTAAGAGGTGAGTAGAAATAGAGTAAAGGGAACAGGGATGGGGATAAGGCTTCACTGAGTATCTCTTAGCATAATATTCCTAAACAGCCTGATTGAGATATAATTTAATACATAAAGTTCACCATTTCAAAGTGTACAATTCAATGGTTTTTAGTTTATTCACAAAGTTTTTCATCAGTAACTACCATCTAATTCCAGAATATTTTCATCAATCTCAGAAAAACCCCATACCTATTAGCACTTATTCCCTTGCCTTACCTCCGCCAGCTGCTGGCAACCACTAATACACTTTCTGTCTCTATGAATTTGCCTATTCTGGATACTTCCTATAAATGCAGCTATGTAATATGTGGTATTTTGTGTCTGGTTTCTTTCATTTAGCATCATGTTGTCAAGGTTCATCCAGGTTGTAGCATGTGTCAGTATTTCATGCCCTTTAATGGCTCAGTAATATTCCACGGATATATCACCTTTTGTTCATTAATTCATTAGTTTCCTGGACATTTGAGTTGCTTCCTTCTAATTCTTGGCTATTATGAATAATGAGATTATGAACATCCATATATAACTTTTTGTGTTTTTCATATCTCTTGAGTATATATTTAGTATATACCTGGAATTGTTGTGTCATATGGCATGACTGTATTTAACATGTTAAAGAATTGCCATGCTAGCAATGTATGAGGGTTCCAATTTCTCCAAATCCTCACCAACATTTGTTATTCTCTGTCTTTCTGACAGTAGTCATTCTAGTGGGTGTGAAGTAGTGTTACACTGTGGTTTTTTTTTTTTTAAAGATTTTATTTATTTATTTGACACAGAGGGAGAGAGATCACAAGGAGGCAGAGAGGCAGGCAGACAGAGAGAGGGGGAAGCAGGCTCCCTGCTGAGCAGGCAGCCCGATGCGGGCCTCCATCCCAGGACCCTGAGATTATGACCTGAGCCGAAAGCAGAGGCTTTAACCCACTGAGCCACCCAGGCGCCCTACACTGTGGTTTTGATTTGCATTTCTCTAATGGTTATTGAGGTTGAACATCTTATGTGTTTATTCTATGCTTATTCTTATTTTATTTATTTATTTGACAGAGAGAGAGAGATCACAGGTAGGCAGAGAGGCAGGCAGAGGGAGAGGAGGAAGCAGGCTCCCTGCTGAGCAGAGAGCCCAATGCGGGGCTTGATCCCAGGACCCCGAGATCATGACCTGAGCCAAAGGCAGGGGCTTTCCCACTGAGTCACCCAGGCGCCCCATTGTTGTGAGTTTTTTTTAACATCAAGTAGGAGTACAATTTATTAAATTGCCTTTTCTGCATCTGCAATTTTCTAGCTTTTCCTGTTAATATGCCCAATTACACTAATTGATTTTCCTATAAAACCCACTTTGTTGAGATATATTAATCATTGTTAAATATCACAGGATTAGATTTAAACATATATATCATTGCTTGCAATTTTCATTTCTTTTTTAAGTCATTTTATTAAGTTATAGCTGACATGTTAAAATATGTGCATATTTAATGTACATAGCTTGATGAATTTGGGGATAAGTATATACATGTGAAACAGTCACCACCTTCAAGACCATAGACATATCCATCACCTTCCAAATTTTCTTCCTGCCCCCTTTATTATGTGATTTTCATTTCTTGTCATTTTTTTCAAGTTTTGGTTATGCCGGCTTCAGAAAATATGATGGAAAATACCCCTTTTTTTCTGATCTCTGGAAGTGTTTGTGTAATGCCAATATTATTTCTTGTTTAAGTGTTTGAAAGAACTTACCAGTGAAGCCATTTAGGTTTGTAGTTTAACTTTTTAATAACAAGTTTTATTTCTTACATTCATAGAGGACTCTTTTCTTCTTGTGTCAGTTTTATTGAATTGTGTTCTTCAAGGAATTTGTCTGGTTTTCCAAGGGCTGCTTCTGACCCATTCTCTTACTTTTCTGGGTCTCCCAAGTGCACTCTCTACCATATCTCATATGTCTCTTATATGTTTCATTTCCGTCCTTTTTGCTCCCCATCCTTCTTTCTAGATAGTATCTATTGACCTACCTTTTAGTTCACGTTTTCAACTTTGTTCGATTTGCTGTTAAATCCATCTGTTGAGGTCTTAGTTTTAGTTATTTTATTTTCTGTCCCAGACTTTCCATTTGGCTTTTTTTTTTACAGTTTCCAGTTCTCTGGTGAAAATTTCTCTCTTGCCATCTCTTTTCTTGAACCTATTCATCACAATTATTCCAGAGTCTGTGTCTGATAACTTCAGTATCACCTGTTTCTGTTTCTATCCTCTCTCTATTGCTCTTGGTCTTATTTATTGGTATGCCAGTAAATTTTAATCAAATGCACAACATTATGTGTGAAAATTATAAAGGCTCCAGATCATGTTATTTTCCTCCAGAGAGAATTACCCTTCTCCTCTGGCAGGTAGCAGAGATTCACATCACCTTATTTCAACTATAAACTTTGCTGACTCAAAGCTAGTTTGCAGTCTTTATATGTCTAGGTTTGCCTCTGGTTCACCCCCATTTCTAGGGCGTAGCCCTCTAGGAGTTCCAAATAAAAATCAGGGTTGTTTGCTAGGGCTCCTTCTACTTGGCACTTTATAACCTCTTTTTCTCTCTCCAGCACTATAACCCTGTCACAAACTTGCTCTGCTTTGCTGATGCTTTAGGTTCTATTTTGTGTCCTCCTATCTCTCTAGGATCTTGGTCCTTCAACTGTCAGCTACCTTGGCAACTCCAAACTTTACTTTTAGAGTCTTCTGAGCCCCATGAGGCAACATAAAGTCATCTGCTGTGTTGTCTTATGCCCTATGCCAAAAAGATCCCGAGGGAAAAGTAGTATCAGAAAGTAAGTCTTACCTTGGGCGCCTGGGTGGCTCAGTGGGTTAAAGCCTCTGCTTTCGGCTCAGGTCATGATCTCAGGGTCCTGGGATCGAGGCCCGCATCGGGCTCCCTGCTCAGTGGGGAGCCTGCTTCCCCCCTCTCTCTCTCTGCCTGCCTCTCTGCCTCCTTGTGATCTCTCTCCCTCTGTGAAATAAATAAATAAAATCTTTAAAAAAAAAAAAAGAAAGTAAGTCTTACCTTAATGAGCTTCTCTTCTTTCTGGATCTGGTCTCTCAAATCTTAGCTGCCTCAGTAGTCCCTCAATTCCTTCACAAAACATATTTTTTAAAACCTCGCTTTTCTATTTTTCTTGTTAGAATATTGGTCTGCTAGAAGGCTACTCTATCACAGAAGTCTTCTGAACTCATGATTAAAATGTGCGTGTATATTTAGGCGTGTACTTCCCCTTATCTCTGTACATTGATCAAAAGCATGTAAGAAGAAAAACTCTCCAGTAGCAGTGAACACACCTAGCACTCAGATCTTTGTTTCTTTTTTTTTTTTTTTTAAAGATTTTATTTATTTATTTGACACAGAGAGAGAGATTACAAGTAGGCAGAGAGGCAGGCAGAGAGAGAGGAGGAAGCAGGCTCCCCGCGGAGCAGAGAGCCCGATGTGGGCCTCGATCCCAGGACGCTGAGATCATGACCTGAGCCGAAAGCAGAGGCTTTAACCCACTGAGCCACCCAGGCGCCCGGATCTTTGTTTCTATACATCATTTCCCACGAAGATTAATGAGGTTTCCTTAAAGAAGTAGCTTATTTCAAGGAAAGTACAAGATGAGCCTAAGTATCTTGCTGGACCAGAAATTAAGAAAAAGATCAGAGAATGATGGGAACATGTCATGAAGACACAGAAGCCAAACCGAAGGGGCACCCACTGGCTAAGTCTGGAATAAAAATATGAGCATCAAAAATACTAATGATGGGGAAACAAAAGCAAAAATGAACTATTGGGACTTCATCAAGATAAAAAAGTTCTGCACAGCAAAGGAAACAATCAACAAAACTAAAAGGCAGCCTATGGAATGGGAGAAGATATTTGCAAATGGTATATCTGATGAAGAGTTAGTATCCAAAATCTACAAAGAACTTATCAAACTCAATACCCAAAAACCAAATAATCCAGTTGAAAAATGGACAGAATACAGGAATATTTTGGAATAGACATTATTCCAAAAGAGACATTCAGATGGCCAACAGATACATGAAAAGATGCTCAATATCACTAATCATCAGAGAAATACAAATCAAAACCATGATGAGATTCCATCTCACACCTGTCAGAATGGCTAAAATTAACAATACAAGAATCAACAGGTGTTGGTGAGGATGCAGAGAAGGGGAACCCTCTTACACTGTTGGTGGGAATGCAAACTGGTGCAGCCACTCTGGAAAACAGCATGGACTTTCCTCAAAAAGTTGCAAATAGGGCGCCTGGGTGGCTCAGTGGGTTAAAGCCTCTGCTTTCGGCTCAGGTCATGATCTCAGGGTCCTGGGATCAAGGCCCGCATCGGGCTCCCTGCTCGGCAGGGAGCCTGCTTCCTCCTCTCTCTCTGCCTGCCTCTCTGCCTACTTGTAATCTCTCTCTCTCTCTGTCAAATAAATAAATAAATAAATAAATAAATCTTTAAAAAAGAAAAAGAAAAAGAAAAAAAAAGTTGCAAATAGAGCTACCCTATGACCCAGCAATGGTACTACTGGGTATTTTCCCTAAAGATACAAATGTAGTGATCCGAAGGGGCATGCGCACCTGAATGTTTATGGAAGCATTATCAATAGCTTAATTGGGGAGAGAGCCCAAATGTTCATCAACTGTTGAATTGGATAAAAAGAGTGTGGTACATATATACAATGGCATATTACTCAGCCATCAAAAAGAATGAAATCTTGCCATCTACAATGATGTGGATAGAGCCAGAGTGTATTACGCTGAGTGAAATAAGTCAATCAGAGAAAGACAAATACCATATTTCATTCATATGTGAAACTTAAGAAACAAAAAGATGAACATATAGGAAGGGGGAAAAGAGAGAGAGGGGAAAAAACCTCTTAACAATAGAGAACAAACTGAGGGTTGCTGGAGGGGAAGTGGGTGGGGGATGGGCTAGATCGGTGATGGCTCTTACAGAAGGCACTTGTGATGAGCACTGGGTGTTTTATGTAAGTGATGAACCACTGAATTCTACTCTAGAAATCAATATTACACTATATGTTAACTAACTAGAATTTAAATAAAAATTTGAAGAAAAAAATGAAGACAGCTTAAAAAATAATAATAATGGTAGGGGCTTCTGACCAGCTCAGTCACTAAAGCATGTGACTCTTGATCTCAGGGTCATGGGTTTGAGCCCCACATTGAGGGTAGAGATTACTTAAATAAATAAACTTAAAAAACACTTGGTCATAGTGTATAATACATTGAGTTATGTAAAATCCATGAATCCATGGTGATATTTAAACTTAAAGGAGAAGAAAATAAAAGAGAGAAGCTCTGTTTTTGTTTTTATTTTTGCAGAAGAATGCAAGCTATTTAATGGAAAAGGAATGGTTTAATTAGAAAATTCCTGTCTTGTAACCCTTGAAAGAATAATTGGTTGAAGTAAGGATCATCTGTTGATGCAAATATGACTGGGTAAAAGATTCTTGGGAACGAATCTCAAATGATCACTCCACAGATTAATAAAGGGAAAAATGTGCCCTTATAATGGGAAAGTCCAGTGGTCACCACCTTAACCAAATGATCAAGCCTGCCAAAGCCAGTAGTGGTTTGACTGAGTGCCTCCAGTACGATCCAGTGGGAGGTACACAATGTCATTTATGGGACATTTATGTGACGAGAACAATGTGATGTTCTTGCTGGAAATGTTTTACCTGAATTTCATCATGAGGAAACAGGCAATTCTATAATGTGAGGAATGATGAAGGATGACTGACCTGGACTCTTCAAAGGATTTGATGTCATGAAGGACAGAAGGAGGTTGGGGGGGCGGGGCGCTGCTCTGGATTGCAGGACCCTAAAAAGACACAAGCCACATGCTGAATCTTGGATGGATCCTGGATTGGAAAAACAAAAGCCATGAAGGACATTTTGGGGCCAATAGAAGAAACTGTAGTGTAGACTGGATGCTGGATATTGAATTTATGGTGCTTTTTCAGAGTGTGCTACTGTATTTAAATAGGGGGATCATATTCTTGGGAAATATTTCATGGTGAAGTGTCACCATGAAAGTAGCCTACTTTCCTATGATTTGAAAAGAAGGAAGTGTGGGCATGTGGGTGTGTAGCCATATGGACTGGGTGTAGCTAGATGTTAACAGTTGGTGAACATAGGTGAGGGGTGTTTGGGTGTTGAAAATGAGAAGGAGAAAATACCCTTGCAGCTCTTTACTTTTTTCCAACAAAAATCCACAAGATGGCAGCAGAGGAACACTCTTAGAATGTGTTCCTCCAGAGCCTTCTGTAAGGTGACCTTACTTTCTGATTTTGAAAAGCAGGATGTGAAATCCAACAAAAGGACTGTTTTTGCTTTGTGAATACATTTATATGAAAAGTTATACAAAAGTATAAGCACAAAATGCTGTTTGGCTGTCTCATTCTATGGATTGCTTTTTTTTTTTTTTAAAGATTTTATTTATTTATTTCACAGAGGGAGAGAGATCACAAGGAGGCAGAGAGGCAGGCAGAGAGAGGGGGGGGGGAAGCAGGCTCCCCGCCGAGCAGGGAGCCTGATGCGGGCCTCGATCCCAGGACCCTGAGATCATGACCTGAGCCGAAAGCAGAGGCATTAACCCACTGAGCCGCCCAGGCGCCCATCTATGGATTGCTTTTATTGAAAAACCATTTTGTCAAATTTGGTCCAAAAAACTCTTAAACTGTATCTAAAATGTTGTGTGTAGGGGCACTTTTTCTGGTGAGAATATCCACAACTTTCACCATGTCTCAAGGTAGTCGGCTGTCACCCCCCAACTGAGAAGGTTGAGGGGTTCAGGAAAGTGGCACTAGGTCAATGCCTTAATGACATCAGGGTTGGTATTAGTTTAAGCCGTTTTCCTTTAATAAGTTTTCTGAAAGTGAGTTTAGTGCAGTGCTGTGGCAATGAGTACTTGTTAAGTGGATTGATGTAGGAATGGATGCATGTAGATGGATGGGAGTCAGAAGACCTAGGTGTGACTAGGTCGTAACGTGTCCCTCCTCCCCAAACCCACACACCAGGATCAAATGTATTTAGCAAAATATTTGTGGTCCAGTAAAGCAATTCCCTACCAAACAGAATCAGTTGTTGGCATCTGTTTATTGTTTCACTTCCCAAAGAAAAATAATTTATTAGTCAATGGAGATGCTAGCCATATAAAACTTTCTCTTTATAAACATTTATTCGAAGAGTTCATGTTTTTAATGGTGACACGCGCCAAGCTTCTTGTGATTACAGAAAGCTTCTACTGTGTTGTGCATGTCACCTGTGCCTGTTGGTTTCCTCACAGTCTTCCTGCCAGCTGCTTATGTTGCAAATTGAGAGCCAAACCACATAACACTCCTCTTTTTGATTCAGTAACCAAAAAGCAGGCTTTGTTTTCTATTGAATTGCAAACAACCTGGCAGATAGGTGTTAAAAACCTGTCTATTGACTTGATTGCAAAAGAAAATCCCTGTTAAGTGCCTTGATCTGGCTATCCGGTGGTATGGATTAATTTTTTTTAAAAGCTCATTTATTAGAATCAACCAAGGGAAAATAAAATGCCCATTTAAGATGTGTTGGCAGTCTGTAGTTGGTTTAAAGCGTCATTTATTGAATTTTTAATATTTTTTTTTGCTGTCTCGACTTCATTAGTGTTGGAGGATGACGAGCTACCAGTAGTTAGCAATGTGACTGCAAGTGAGAGACAAAATGGTAAAATAGGCGTGTCTTCAGAAAGGAACTCTTAACTTCTCCCCCTGCATTTTCAAGGATTTTTTTTTATGAGAATGTAGTCTGAATAAATAATGATGTAAGGGGAGCATATGTTGGCACGATCCTCTGAGACCTTCGTATGCTGAATGTAATTGTTGCTCGGTATAATAAGTTCTGTCATTCATCTTGAACAGACCAAAACCAAAGAATGCCAATTAATTAACTTATAAATTACATCCTTTCTACGTTCAAAGCTGTTTGCACTATTAAGAGACCTGAAATGGAACAATAAAAATAAATGTATAAATTAAAAAATACAAATTGTTTGGAAGAAATGAGATAACCATTTAGAAAGATTGAGAGCAGAGTTCAGCTCTGAGCTTCCTGATTCCTTTTTTTTTTTTTAAAGATTTTATTTATTTATTTGACACAGAGAGAGAGATTACAAGTAGGCAGAGAGGCAGGCAGAGAGAAAGGCAG
>LNAC01000247.1:1431938-1485496 GCA_002007465.1 Ailurus styani
GGGGCTCCCTGCTCAGCGGGGAGCCTGCTTCCTCCTCTCTCTCTGCCTGCCTCTCTGCCTACTTGTGATCTCTCTCTCTCTTTGTGTCAAATAAATAAATAAAATCTTTAAAAAAAAAAAAAGAAGGAACAAAGCCTTGACGACAACTTGGTTTGAGCCCACCGAGACCCATTTTGGACTTCTGAGATAGTATGAGATAATACATTTGTATGGCTTTAAAGCACTAAGTTTGTGGTAATTTGTTATAGGAGCCATAAGTGATGAATACACCGGAAAACCTGGCAGCCTTGCCTCTGGCCCACATCCAGCCCCCAGCCCCCAGCTGCTTTCTTGTTAGAGTGAGGACCTGCACGATTTCACTCACATTTCTCTGGGTATGTTGTGTGAAAAGGAACAAAACATATTTACAAAGCAGATGTTTCTCCAGACACTGACAATAATATCTAAAAATATGAAAAGTGAATGGATAGTACAAGATGAATGAAATGTGTAATTGATAATAACACCTAATAGGTATAGAGAACCTGACATTTAAAAAATGTTTTTTTCTATATGATTTCACTTCATTTTCATGATGGCACTAAAATAAAGGCAGAATAGGGATCCCATCATGTGGATAAAAAAACTGAGTTTCCAAGAGGTTAAATTACTTGCTCAAGATCACAGCGCTAGTATATAGCAGGGCTGGAACTTAAAGATAGTTTCTAAGTAGAAGTATTTTCTTCGAAATCATGTCTTTTTTAGCCCATGTAGTAATGTTTGGTTTAAAAGTGATTATATAGTGGATACAAATTTTATAGTCCACCCAACTCAGTCGCACAAATTAGCTCACTATTTCTAGAACAGAATTTAGCTGCTTTTTAAAGTCCTGAATCTACCAGATAGCACAAAATGGAATCTCAGCCCCTCTTTGGTCTTAGCTCATATCAGCGTCGTCCTCCTCATTCTTTTCCCTGACTGCCTTTGAGGCTGTAGGAGTTTATACAACTTTATGGCATAGGAAAAGGGAGGGGGCATGCCTGCTGCTGCTGTGATGTACACCATCCCCTATGGTTCTTGTCCACTGTCACCTCCATGGAGCAATCTCTGAGACAGTTGCATCTCCTTCTGGCCCCCTACCATATGGCTCATGCCACTTTATTGAGCATTGTCCCCTCCTCACAACCACATGACTCTTCTGGGCCCACCAACTCATACTTTTTCTTAGGAGTAAGGGCACCTCGCCATCCTCTCTCTCTTTCACACGCCATCTGGGGCTGTCTCAGGGTCTAGTTTTGCCCTTAACATTTCCAGAAGTTATCTGTGCTGCTCCCATTCTGTGGTGGTGCAGGGAACGCCTACCAGGCTGTCACCTGACGCTCATTGTTTCTGTCACAGGCTTCAAAAGCTGAAATTCTAAAAGGGAACATTCACATGTTTTTCTTTTCTACATCTCTGCAGTGACAGTCCTAACATGAAGGCAATGCACGTGGCATTCTCTAGCTGTTTGGGCTTGAGTGGTGCAAGGGCATGCTGGTGTGGGAAAACATGAATATTTCAGAATACTCTACTACTGAGTCATCTTAACTCAGTTATCAACTGTCTGGAAACGCATTAGAATTTGGGAAGTTTGGCATGACTACATGTGAGAAAATACTGACTTCAGAATAATTAAGTAGGTCATGTTGCATGCACATAATTTAATGGCCATTAAATCTTAGAGAAGTTACTTAATTTCCCTTACCTTCAGTTGCTGTCTGTAAAATGGGGGTTATCAGGATCAGATCTAGATTTTGTGGGGCCCAAAGCTCATAATGCTTGGGGGTGCCTCTTAAAGAAAAGTAATCAAAAAATTACAAAAGCAAAACTGAGTGTAAGAGAGGATATTTGGTTTATTTTTTTCCAGCTGATACATTTGGGGGTAATAACAACCTCTGCATATCTGCCTCAGCATTGGTGAGAAGCCCAGAGATAGTAGATCTGAGAACGTTTTGTAACCTGTGAAGTGTGGCATAGCTACAAGATTGGAACGAACTTTAGAATGATTAATTTGATGGGTTACATAGAAATTCTTGGTCTAAGTAATTACATGTAGGGAATTTTAACTGATCTCTTTTCTGACGTACATTCCATGGTATCTTGGAAAAGACAATTTGAATGTAAAAAGGAAATCAGTTAAAAGGGCGCCTTTGAACTCAGGGCTTAAAAGAGATTGAGCTGACACTAAGAGAAATCAGACTATTCTAAAATAGGTATAGAGAAAAGAAAAAGAGAAAAGCACAGGCCTGGGAGGTGGCAGTACCTTTTCTCTGTGTTAATGGACCTGAGTATTGTTTCAGAATTGGAGTGTGGTGGAGTGAACCTGAAACTGGGGGTCAGAAGAGTTGGATTCAAGTTTGGCTTTGACCTAATTCACTGTGCGACCTTGAAATGGTGTCATCTGATTGGGGTCTCATTTTCTTACACATAAAATGAAATAATTATATTGGATAGATCCCAAAGTTACTTCTTCACTCAGTTTTTGAAAATTTAAAACAAATTGAATTGTTTTGATACAAATAGTGAATTCTAATTTTTTTTTAAAGATTTATTTATTTATTTATTTGACACAGAGAGAGAGATTACAAGTAGGCAGAGAGGCAGGCAGAGAGACAGGGAGAGGAGGAAGCAGGCTCCCCGCTGAGCAGAGAGCCCGATGTGGGCTTCGATCCCAGGACGCTGAGATCATGACTTGAGCCGAAAGCAGAGGCTTTAACCCACTGAGCCACCCAGGCACCCGTGATTTCTAATTATAAAGAATTTAAGTGATACATACAGGTACAAAAGAAAGAAAATTACCTTAAAACAATTGAAATTCAAAATTCAATGACTGTGTTAGTCAAAAGATTAGACATAGCTGGAAAACAAATTCATGAGTTGGAAGACCAGAAGAATTTCTCCAGAATATAGTGCAGAAAGACAAAGAGATGGGAAATGTGAAAGCAACGCCAAAAACATGGCAGATTGACTGAGAGGTTTGATGTAATTAGTGATTTGTTGGAGATAATAAAAGAAATGGCAATATTAAAGAATTAACTTTTCAATTTCTCAGTATTGCTGAAAGAAACCAAACCTCACATCCAGGAAACCAAAATGAATCCAAAGCAGAAAAAAAAACCCAAAACCCTCATTTAGAGATATTGAAATGAACCCAAAAGAACATCTAAGAAAAAAAGGGGATCTTAGGAGCAGAGAGAAAAGATAGGTCACTAAAACAGGAATACCAATGATGAATGCCATTTCAACAGCAACAATCAAAGTGAGAGGGAAGGGCGCCTGGGTGGCTCAGTGGGTTAAAGCCTCTGCTTTCGGCTCAGGTCATGATCTCGGGGTCCTGGGATCGAGGCCCGCATCGGGCTCCCTGCTCAGCGTGGAGCCTGCTTCCCCCTCTCTCTCTCTGCCTCCTTGTGATCTCTCTCCCTCTGTGAAATAAATAAATAAAATCTTTAAAAAAAAAAACAACACAGTGAGAGGGCAGTGGAATCATATCTTCAGTAGGCTGAGAGGAAACAATCATTCATATAAGTTGGACACACAGCAAAAACATTTTTCAAAAATAAGGCGATTAAAGATCGTTTCAGAGAGACGAAAGTTGGACTTTTATTATCACAAGTCACTAATGGAAAGTTTTAAAGCTATTCTTCAAAGAGGAAGAAAATGATCCCAGAGAGAAAGCCTGGAAGATAATAAGGAATGTGAGCACAGATGTTGGTTTATATCTGTGTAAATCTGAAGAAACACTGATGGTATTAATAAAGATAATGTCTAATTTGTGATGTAAAAAATAGTCCAGAAGTAAAATATTGGACAATGATAGCATATAGCTTTATGAACTAGTCTGAGCACCTGACCCCTGAGTTAGATCTGAACTTCAGATCTGCATAGGTGTCTGTTGCCATTTGTTGAAACCATAGGAAACAGGGGAGACTCATGCAATTGGCTGCCCTTTGAACATCGGGCATGGCTCCAAGCTAGTCATCTGTGCTTATATTGTAGCTAGATTAGCATTTCAACTTGGTGGTTCTATGACTAAGGCTAAAGGGAAGAATGGATATTGAGTTAGGCACCGAGAAGTCACTGTCACAGCTGTATAACTACACCTGATTACCTCAAGTTGTGACTGGGGAGGATGAGACTCAGAAAAGTCACAAGGCTGATGATGATGGCTGGCAGAGAAGAGGCAATGGTCTGGTTTCTCTGACTCTGAGTTTAGGGTTCTTTTTCCAGCACCACCAAAGTTCCCAGAGAAGTTATTTTTCATCTACAACTCTTCGACACAAGTGTGTTTGGTTAGAAGCTAGCATTTAGATCTGATGTCAGACACCTGTCTGTGGATTCGCATGTCAGCTGGACCTGATCTATAACTATCTTAAGGGCGGAGGAAAACAGGCTCTCTGAGCAAAAACTAGGCACTTTGAGATCCCCTTGTTCGTGACTTTCAGCCCTCCTCTGAGGGGATCCTCCAGGGAACACTTCAAGCATCAGCTCTCAGGGGTCTCAGACCCTTGACAGGGTGTCATTTGACTTTGGAGTAATTCAGGACTGTAGTTTGCCTAATTGACAAGAGGAGATCATTTTAGGTTTAGGTGGGACTCTGTGGGTGAAGATCAATTGCCTAGTGTTACATTAGAACAGAGGTAAATTCCTGGGTAGCCTCGATACTCTTAATAAGAGAGTCAGCATTTGATAGAGAGGTTAATGAGGTCTTAGGGTCTACTTGGGATATTAGGTGATCAAAATAGCAATGAGAATATAATGGTTCTAGCAATAGTTTATGCTGGCTTAAGGCAAGAAATCTGACTGCAAAATTTAGAAATAGACCACATTTAAGCTAATCGTCAGGGATTTCAGTAAAGAGACTCTCTGAGACCCCAAGAATATGGTTGACATACTTTGGAGATAATTCAATTGGCTAGTATCTTTGTGTCAACACTAGTTGTTGGAAGGGAGAAAAGGGTCCCTGAGGAGACCTTGACATTCTGGTAAGAATATTTGCTTATACCACTAAACTTAACTCTCTACTTTTATGTCATGTATGAATTTTTACATAAAGTAGTCCTTGATGGAGGCACCTGGGTGGCTCAGTCGTTTAAGCATCTACCATCAGCTCAGGTCATGATCTTGGGGTCCTGTAATCCAGTCCCGTGTCAGGCTCCCCACTCAGCAGGGAGTCTGCCTCTCCCTCTGCCCCTCACCCTGCTCCTTCTCTCTTGCTCTCTTAAATAAATAAAAAATAAAATATTTTTAAAAAATTCTCCTTGCTGATTATCTCTACTCTTCTTTTTTATACCCAGTTCAGATGACACTTGCTATAACAAGTGTTGTCAAGCCTCCATGTCTGGGAGAGGTGTACATTTTCTTTCTTTTTTTTTTTTTTTAAAGATTTTATTTATTTATTTCACAGAGGGAGAGAGATCACAAGGAGGCAGAGAGGCAGGCAGAGAGAGGGGGGGGAAGCAGGCTCCCCGCTGAGCAGGGAGCCCGATGCGGGCCTCGATCCCAGGACCCTGAGATCATGACCTGAGCCGAAAGCAGAGGCTTTAACCCACTGAGCCACCCAGGCGCCCAGAGGTGTACATTTTCTGTGGTCTCACAGTTACCTGCATGTAATACTATAGTGTAATTTCCTGTTTACTTGTCTATATCCCTAATGCCCTGCTCCTGGCACATAGCCAACTTCAGTGACTATTAGTTGAACAGAGGGATTCCTGGCTGGCTCAGTCAGGAGAGCATGCAACTCTTGATCTTGGGGTTGTAAGTTCAAGCCCCATGTTGGGTATAGAGATTACTTAAAAATACAATCTTTAAAAAATATATTGGTTGAACAAAAAAATGAATGAATGGATTATAATTAAATATTTGTACAGATTTATAAGAGAAAGAATTTGCATCTCATTGGGTAGAATATAGGATACTCTCTAAAGGATATATCATTAGAGGTATTTTTCAAGAATGTGCAGGATTTTAGGAGCACCTGGGAAGTTCAGTTGGTTAAGCGACCGAGTTTTGATTTTGGCTCAGGTCATGATTTCAGGGTTATGGGATTGAGCCTTGAGTTGGGCTCCCTGCTGAGCATGGAGTCTGCTTAGGATTCTCTCTCTCCCTCTCCCCCTCCTCTCTCTCTATAAACTAAAATAAAGAAACCTTAAAAAATTATTTTAAAAAAAGAATATTGTAGGATTTTATAAGGTTGAAAAGGCAAGATGAATTCCAGAAAGAAGGAACATCATAAGTAAGCCTCAGAGGCAGGAGAAGTATAATTATGTAATGGCTAGTTCATATTGGTTAGATTGGTGGTTTTCAAACTTTAAGTATATCAGGATCACCTGGGAGGCTTATTAAACTTCAGATTGGGGGCACCTGGGTGGCTCAGTTGGTTAAGCATCTGACTCCTGATTTTGGCTCTGGTCATCATCTCAGGGTTAGGAGATCAAGCCCCATGTTAGGCTCTGCACTGAGTGTGGAGCCTGCTTAGGATTCTCTCTCCCTCTCTCTGCCTCCCTCCCTCTCTCTCTCACTCTAAAAATAAATAAATAACTAATTTTAAAAAATACCCAGATTGCTAGGCCCCACCCCTGGAGTTTTTAATTCAGTAATTCTGTGGTGGGTTCTAATAATATGCATTTCTATGGAGCCCCTGTGTGGCTCAGGTCATGATCTCTCTCTGCCTGCCTCTCTGCCTACTTGTGATCTCTCTGTCAAATAAATAAAATAAACAATCTTTAAAAAAATATGCATTTCTAACAAGTTTCCAGGTAATGCTACTGCTGTTGGTCCAGAAACCACACTGTGAGAACCACTAGTCTGGAGAACAGTATATTTGGAAGGAAGGGTGGTACATAAAGCTGAAAGGATAGATAAGGCAGGTTGGGACTGTAGTGTGGATGGTCTTTAAATGTTAAGTTGAATATTTTATTTTATTAGTTTTATTGGTGTCGGGGAACCATTGAAGATTCCTAAATGTGGAATTAATTTGATTAGAGCTATTGCTTTTAGGAAATTAATCTTGTAGTAACCTAGAGGATGGAGGTGGGTAGTTGGGGGTTGAGTGGAGAGACTGGAGGCAGAAAACCAGGTAAGGGGTGATTTCACTAATCCAGGTTTCAGTAAACCATTCTATATTGCTGAAACTTACCTTTTAAAATGTTAATCATTTTGGATGGAAATCTCCCTAAAATATATTACACACTTTCTGCTCCCCTACAGAGAGAATCCTGTACATAATGCATCCTCTTGATGACTCTAAGTTATCATTATAAACATCGGTGATTGCACTGGGTTGTAACACAGTGTGTTCTCATGGGTATGGAGGTGTAAAGAGCTTTTTGCCCCATTTTAAATGTCCTAGAACTGCTGCGAATTTTTAGTTTTGTGTCTTCTATTGATAACATTTATAACTCTCCCTTGGCAGCTCCTCTCTTCATTCTAATTGGCTGATTCTAATCTGCAGTGGGCTGGAAAACCAGATATAATTGTGTGTAATGTAAGAGTAAATAGAGTGTGGGTGAAGTACTATTCTATGAATAAAGTCTATAAGCTTTGGGGTGTGAACTCTGTAACATTTATTTGGGCTGCTTACAGGTCTTTGAAGGTTCTTCCTTGAAAATGAATTATGGCTCCATTCCAGGTTAGTGAGATTGCCAGAAAGATGGGAAAGTAAGTGTGTTGTCAATGGGAGTATCATGTGTTTTCTTTTCAAATAAGAATACTTGAAAGACTTTATAAAAGTCATAATTCTGAATAAATTTACTTCAAAAATGGGGGGGTGGAATATCATTTTAAAAAACAAATTGTTTTCAGATCATTCCCCCTAATATGCTCTACCCTGGTAGAGGATAGAAATTATACTCTACATCACAAATCATGTGTGATATTCCTCTTGAGAAGCCACATAAAAGATGAAGAAACTTTCTAATGTTTGTGATAATAAAGAGTGTTTATTAAAGTGATAAGAGAAAGCATTTCCTTGATAGACTGTCAGGAGGCAGGTAGGTAGGGAAGAATCCCATTTGGTAGCAGATTGAGTCTCCAAACAGCCTGCCTTTCCAAAGGAAGCAGAGTCCTGCAAAAAGTCTTCAGGCAACTGCATATGGGCCCTGTGAAGTTTATTAACTTGTTTTTCACTGAAGTGTAAATGTGGTAGATCCAAATAACAGCAGTTGGGGGAGGGAAAGGGAAGAGAGAATGCTACATCAAAATATTTATCACCACAATGACACTGTAAGGAACTTAGGAAACATTTATTCATAAGTTAAAATATATGTATATGTGTGTGTGTGTGTGTGTGTGTGTGTGTGTGTGTGTAGGAGAAATTGCTTATGAAGTCATCAAATTTTTATCCTTAAAAGAAAAAGCCAGAAGACAAGACCACAAATGACAAAACATCCTAGTTAGAGCCCAGATGGCTGCATAAAATAAATAGCCATTTCCTTGATGGAAGCATAGGCAATTTGGCTGTGTGAAGCTGCAATTCCAGCAGAGATCCTTGAAACAGATGTTGATATTGCTTGTGCATCAAAACTTTCTGAAAGAGCAAGATGTTCAGGTAGGATGAGAAACAAATAACTGGTACCTTGAAATCCTTATGTCAGTGTCACAGAGAAACAGTGTTCTCTCAAAGGGAGATTGCCTTGAGATACCGACAGTATAGAATGCATAGAAACAAAAATTAGGGAAGATGGAATTTTTCTATTTCTATGATAGACTGGGAGCATCTCCCAAATCTCCATGTTCCTTGTGTTCGTTTCGATCTTCCCATTCTGCCTCCCTGTGTAACTCTGCCTCCCTGATTTCACGTCAGAGAGAATACTACATCAGCGGTTCCTTTGGGGGATGATAAAGGGACTATAGGAAGGAGAATGGAATTCTCTCATCTTAGGAGGAATAGTTGCCTATGTGAGAATGGTTAGGACTCTGACAGATGGAGATAGGTGAGGAAAAGCCACAGAGATAGAGGAAATGGCAGAAGCCAAGACTAGAGGTGAGAGGGTGTGATATGTTTGTGGGATGGTACCATAGAAATAGAGCTCGAATGTATGGTTTGTAAGTGGAAGGTTAGAAAGAAGACTGAGAAAATTGCATGAAAAATAATTATTGGCAGATAATGAATTCAAAAACATTCCAAGAAATCTTATAAGACCAGTGGTAATTTAGTTAGAATTTTCCATCTGATATTTTATTTGGGAAGAAGCTCTCAGTTCAGGTAACTCCAGAAACATTTACCTTTAGAATAGGAACATATATCAGGAATTTTAAAAGTAAGTTGTATTTATAAAAAATTCAGTTATCAGAATAAAAGTTTCTTTTTACAAATAGAGAGAAATCACATATTTTTTATAACTGCCCAATAAAATATCCATTATTAGAAGTGAAAAAGTTGTCACTAAAGATTCCTCAGATATTAAAGAAATAATAAGAAATTATTATGAAGAACTGTATGCCAATAAACTATAAAATTTAGATAAAATGAATGAATACCTAGAAAATATAAACATACCAAAACTCATTAGACAAGAGTTAGAAACCAAGAATTTGAATCACTAATCAGGAGCCTTCCCACAAAGAAAACTCCAGGCCCAGATGGCTTCACTGTCAAGTTCTACCAAATATTCAAGCAAGAAAAAATTCCAGCTTTACACAAAACCTTCCAGAGAACAGAAAATGAGTGATCATTCCCTGACTTGTTTCATGAGGCTAGAGTAATCCTGATACTGACGGATAAAACATTTATAGAAAAGAAAAATGGAGGACATCCTCCATCATATTAACAGATACAAAAACCCTAAGAAATATTAGCAGATACAATTCAGCAAAAAAAATTGGATAAATCGGGCGCCTGGGTGGCTCAGTGGGTTAAGCCTCTGCCTTCAGCTCAGGTCATGATCTCAGGGTCCTGGGATCGAGCCCCGCATCGTGCTCTCTGCTCGGCGGGGAGCCTGCTTCCTCCTCTCTCTCTGCCTACTTGTAATCTCTCTCTGTCATGTAAATAAATAAAATCTTTAAAAAAAATAGGATAAATCATGACAAAATAGGAATACAAGATTACCATTAGAAAGCCAAACAATGCGATTTACTACATCAACAAATTAAAGGAGAAAAATCATATGATCATCTCAAGAGATCCAGATAAATTATGATAAAATTCAACATCCTTCATGATAATAATTCTCAGCAAACTAGGAATACAAGAAAAAACTTTAATCTGAAAAAAGGCATTTCTTAAAGTGTTACAGTAGAAGTGGAGATGTCCAGAATGACAGAGTAAGGACCCTGTAAATCTTGCCTTTCCATAAAAACAGTGAAAAGTCTGGCAAAAAAAAAAAGTCAAAATCAACTTTTTTAGAGCTCTGAAAATTAACCAAAGGATTACAATAGTTTTGGGAGTGTTTATTTAAGAAAAACTGCTGAATCTCAATTAGGACAACAGGGATGTGGCTTTTAAACCTCCGTCCCCGTTTTCCTCTCCACAGTTCCATGATAGCCTTGAAAACCAGTAGCCTCACAACCATTGAAAGTTGTGAAAAACAGCAGCCTTGCAGCAACTGGAGGTACATACTAGTTTTGTATGTCCTCAAAAAATCCCACCCCCTGAAAATTATCACTATTTGACTTGTCTGGAAGCCCCTGGAAAAGACCTACTCACAGGAATGTCATGTTTGACCAGACTGAGAGTCTACCCTTCAAGAAAAGCCCTAACCCCAGGACATTTCTTGAAAACAGTCAGGAGAGATTGTTTCACCTCGCAGCTATACGAGGCTGTGATAAAAGTTGGGGCAAATAAGAACATGACCAAAAATATAAACAGAAGATGGAACCACAGGTCAATAGGAACTTTGAGAGCTGTTATATATTCCTGGAGATCGTAGAAGTCCAGGCACATGTGCTAGGCTGAGAAATCCTGAATTCAAGCCAAACAAAATGAGATCTCACTTTTGATGAGAGTCAAAACTGATACACATACTTTGTTTATTTATTTATTTATTTATTTATTTATTTATTATTATTATTATTATTATTATTTGCCCCAGGGGTACAGGTCTGTGAATCATCAGGCTTACACCTTTCACAGCATTCACCAAAGCACAAACCCTCCCCAATGTCCATCACCCAGCCACCCTATCCCTACCCTCCCACCCCCCAGTAACCCTCAGTTTGTTTTCTGAGATTAGGAGNGGTAGCATAGACATTTTCACAATATTTATTCTACCCATCCATGAGCATGGAATGTTTTTCCACTTCTTTGTGTCTTCCTCAATTTCTTTCATGAGTACTTTATAGTTTTCTGAATACAGATTCTTTGGGCCTCTTTGGTTAGGTTTATTCCTAGGTATCTTATGGGCTTGGGTGCAGTTGTAAATGGGATTGACTCTAATCTCTCTTTCTTCTGTTTTGTTGTTGGTATATAGAAACGCAACTGATTTCTGTGCATTGATTTTATATCCTGACACTTGCCTGAATTCCTGTATGAGTTCTAGCAGTTTTGGAGTGGAGTCCTTTGGGTTTTCCACATAAAGTATCATATCATCTGCAAAGAGTGAGAGTTTGACTTCTTCCTTGCCGATTTGGATGCCTTTTATTTCTTTTTGTTGTCTGATTGCTGAGGCTAGGACTTCTAGTACTATGTTGAATAGCAGTGGTGATAGTGGACAGCCTTGCCGTGTTCCTGACTTTAGGGGAAAAGCTCTCAGTTTTTCTCCATTGAGAATGATATTCGCTGTGGGTTTTTCGTAGATGGCTTTGATGATATTGAGGTATGTACCCTCTATGCCTACACTATGAAGAGTTTTGATTAAGAAAGGGTGCTGTACTTTGTCAAATGCTTTTTCAGCATCTATTGAGAGGATCATATGGTTCTTGTTCTTTCTTTTATTAATGTCTTGTATCACATTGATTGATTTGCGAATGTTAAACCAACCTTGCATCCCAGGAATAAATCCCACTTGGTCGTGGTGAATAATCCTTTTTATGTGCTGCTGGATCCTATTGGCTAGTATTTTGTTGAGGATTTTTGCATCCGTATTCATCAAAGATATTGGTCTGTAATTCTCCTTCTTGATGGGGTCTTTGCCTGGTTTGGGGATCAAGGTAATGCTGGCCTCATAAAAGGAGGAAAGGAGTTTTCCTTCCATTTCTATTTTTTGGAACAGTATCAGGAGAATAGGTACTAATTCTTCTTTAAATGTTTGGTAGAATTCCCCTGGGAAGCCGTCTGGCCCTGGGCTCTTGTTTGTTGGGAGATTTTTGATGACTGCTTCAATCTCCTTACTGGTGATGGGTCTATTCAGGTCTTCAATTTCTTCCTGGTTCAGTTTTGGTAGTTTATATTTCTCTAAGAATGCATCCATTTCTTCCAGATTGTCAAATTTGCTGGTGTAGAGTTGCTCATAATATGTTCTTAGAATTGTTTGTATTTCTTTGGTGTTGGTTGTGATCTCTCCTCTTTCATTCATGATTTTATTAATTTGAGTCCTTTCTCTTTTCTTTTGGATAAGTCTGGCCAGGGGTTTATCAATCTTATTAATTCTTTCAAAGAACCAGCTCCTAGTTTCGTTGATTTGTTCCACTGTTCTTTTGGTTTCTATTTCATTGATTTCTGCTCTGATCTTTATGATTTCTCTTCTCCTGTTGGGTGTAGGCTTTCTTTGCTGTTCTTTCTCTAGCTTTTGTAGGTGTAGAGTTAGGTTGTGTACTTGAGACCTTTCTTGTTTCTTGAGAAAGGCTTGTATTGCTATATACTTTCCTCTCAAGACTGCTTGTGCTGTGTCCCAAAGATTTTGAACGGTTGTGTTTTCATTTTCATTTGTTTCCATGAACTTTTTAAATTCTTCTTTAATTTCCTGGTTGACCCATTCATTCTTGAGTAGGGTGTTCTTCAGCCTCCATGTATTTGAGGTCTTTCCAACTTTCCTTTTGTGGTTGAGTTCTAGTTTCAGAGCATTATGGTCTGAAAATATGCAGGGAATGATCCCAATCTTTTGGTACCTGTTGAGACCTGATTTGTGACCCAGAATATGGTCTATTCTGGAGAATGTTCCATGTGCACTGGAGAAGAATGTGTATTCTGTTGTTTTGGGATGGAATGTTCTGAATATATCTGTGATGTCCAACTGGTCCAGGGTGTCATTTAAAGCCTTTATTTCCTTGTTGATCTTTTGCTTTGATGATCTGTCCATTTCAGTAAGGGGGGTGTTCAAGTCCCCTACTAATATTGTATTCTTGTCAATGTGTTTCTTTGATTTTGTTATTAATTGGTTTATATAATTGGCTGCTCCCATGTTAGGGGCATAGATATTTATGATTGTTAGATCTTCTTGTTGGACAGATCCTTTTAGTATGATATAGTGTCCTTCTTCATCTCTTATGATATTCTTTGCCTTAAAGTCTAGTTTATCTGATATAAGGATTGCCACTCCAGCTTTCTTTTGCTGTCCATTGGCATGGTAAATTGTTTTCCATCCCCTCACTTTAAATCTGGAGGTGTCTTTGCGTGTAAGATGAGTTTCTTGTAGACAGCATATCGATGGGTCTTGTTTTTTTATCCATTCTGATACCCTGTGTCTTTTAGTTGGGGCATTTAGTCCATTTACATTCAGAGTAACTATTGAGAGATATACATTTAGAGCCATTGTATTGCCTGTAAGGTGACTGTTACTGTATATTGTGTTTCTTCCTTTCTGGTCTATGTTTCTTTTAGGTTCTCTTTGCTTAGAGGACCCCTTTCAATATTTCCTGTAGGGCTGGCTTGGTGTTTGCAAATTCCTTGAGTTTTTGTTTGTCCTGGAAGATTTTTATCTCTCCTTCTATTTTCAGTGAGAGCCTAGCTGGATATAGTATTCTTGGCTGCAGATTTTTCTCGTTTAGTGCTCTGAATCTATCATGCCAGTTCTTTCTGGCCTGCCAGGTATCTGTGGATAGGTCTGCTCTCAGTCTAATATTTCTACCATTGTATGTTATAGACCTCTTGTCCCGAGCTGCTTTCAGGATTTTCTCTTTGTCACTAAGACTTGTAAGTTTTACTATTAGATGACGGGGTGTGGACCTATTTTTATTAATTTTGGGGGGGCTTCTCTGTGCCTCCTGGATTTTGATGCTTGTTCCCTTTGCCAGATTAGGGAAATTCTGTATTAAGATCTTTAAAATTTGCTTCAATATACCTTCTGCGCCCCCTTCCTCTTCTGGGATCCCAATTATTCTAATATTGTTTTGTCTTATGGTATCATTTACTCTCGAATTCTCCCCTCATGGTTCAGTAGCTGTTTCTCTCTCTTTTCATCCTCTTCTTTTTTCTCTGACATTTTGTCTTCTAAATCACTAATTCTGTCTTCTGCTTCATTTATCCTAGCAGTAAGAGCCTCCATTTTCAATTGCACCTCATTAATAGCTTTTTTGATTTCAGCTTGGTTAGATTTTAGTTCTTTTATTTCTCCAGAAAGGTCTTTTATTTCTTTAGAGACAGCTTCTCTATTTTCTTCCATTTTTTTTNTGTCATTCTGAACTCTAGTTCTGTCATATTACTAATGTCCACATTGATTAGGTCCCTAGCCTTCATTACTGTGTCTTGTTCTTTTTTTGTGTGTTGATTTTTTCCGCCTTGTCATTTTATGCAGATAGGAATAGATAGATGAGAGAACAAAATACTAAAGGGTAGCAATGACCCCAGAGAAATATACACTAACCTACTCAGAAGAGACCTGGAACTGGGGAAAAAAGAAAGAGGGAAAAAACCAAAAAACCAAAAAACAAAGTCATACAAAAACAAAACAAAACAAAAATAAATAAAACAAAATCCTATATCTATATCTATATTATGTATTTCTGTTTCTATATCTATGTCTGTCTATGACTCTATCTCTATCTCTATCTCTATCTATTAGACTGGTGAATTGAACAGACCCTATATGTTTACAAAAAGTAAGGTTAAATACAATGAAGAGATAAAATATGATTATAACAATGAAAATTTAAAAAAGATTCAAAAGTGTTGATAAGATATAATAGTTAAAAACGTTAAAATAGGAAAAAGGAAAAAATTTAAAAGAAAAAAGTAAGAAGAAAAAAAATTCAAAGAAAAAAATTCAAAGAATTTAACTTTGAACGACTAAAGAATCATGAGGAAAAAGCCATTGATTTTCTCTGCCAATGACTCTGCCCGAGGCGGAATCGCACCGCCCTCGCCAGGGGCCGGGCTACGTCATCAGCGCAGGTTCGCTCTCGGGAGCTTTTGTTCCCTGAGCGCTTTCCGAACCGCGTTGGAGGCCGGGACTGAACACGGCGGCTCCCAGTCTCCGACCCGGAGGAGCCGAGCGCTCGGGGCCTCAGTGCTCAGCGCGCCTCAGAGAAGAGCAGTCCCTCCCGTCTCCTGGTCTCCGGCCGCGCTCCGAGCTCCCCCGGCCTGGGACCGA
Source organism: Ailurus styani (assembly GCA_002007465.1). NCBI lineage: Eukaryota > Metazoa > Chordata > Mammalia > Carnivora > Ailuridae > Ailurus > Ailurus styani. The sequence goes on from LNAC01000247.1 coordinate 1,447,358, forward strand.
GCGTGTCTCTCTCTGACGCGGCCCCGGTTAGAATCTCCGAACCCGGCCGATTCCTGCAGCCGCTCCCGCGCCGCTGCTCCCGGAGGAGGAAGGTGAGTCTCTCCGGGTCTCCCGCCGTGGGGTCCCCGCTCCCAGAGCAGTGGCCCGGCTGTGCCTCGGATCCCGGCCCAAGGTGACCCCGAGCTGAGAGACACCTCAGCTTGGCTCCGTCTCTCCCGCCGGCTTCTCTCTGAGACCTGGGAGCTCGGTCGCGCTCAGACACCCCTGGTCTCTGTGTGTCCCCGCGGGTCCTGAGACCACACTGTCCCCGCGAGGGCTGCACCCCCCGCTTGGCCTCTGGGGCGACGTCCCTCTGTGGAGCCGACTTCTCACAGTCCCGAGTCTGCGCTCCGCTGCTCGCTCACCTGCCGGGAGCCGCCCTCCCCCCGGGGTCTATCTTCCCGTCGCTGCAGAGTCACTTCTCCGCACGGCCTACCTTCTGGAATGTGGTCGACTTTCTGTTCCTAGACTTGCTGCTCTTCTTCTCTTCGATCTCAGGTAGAATTTGTAGGTGTTCAGAATGGTTTGATAGCGGTCTGGGTGAATTCCTGGGACCTGATGATAATTGGTCTCCTACTCCTTTGCCATCTTGCCGCAGTCTGATACACATACTTTGGAAAATAATTTGACATTTTCTAATGAAGTAGGAAATGAAGTGTAACAATGACTCAAAGTCTACTCCTATGTATAGCCCCTAAATCAGTACATGCTTATAGTCATGATAATGTGATTCTGAGCTGCCCAAAACTGGAAACAAACCAAATGACCATCAGTAGAATGTGTAAGTAAATTGTGGAATAATATACAGTGATAAAAATGAATTAACTGCAGCCAAGCGCAACATAGGTGAATCTTACAGCTATTATGCTGAGTGAAAAAAACATGACCACAAAGAAACACACAATGATTCCATTTACAGAAAATTCAAAATCATGGAAAAGTGTACTGAAAGGTTTGAAACTATATACATACAGTTAAAACATAAAGACGAGCCAGGAAAGTTATATACAATTTAGGAAAATGACATCTTTCAAGGGGTTATGGTGATATGGAGGGGCTACAGATGGGCTTCTGCACAGTAGCAGTAATCTTTTTATAATTTTCTTAATGGAGACTGATTTATAAGTACATATTTGGTCATTCACATGAGCAAAATATATTTCTCACACAGTTGACTATGGAACAATCACAGACGGACTACTGTAGAACCAAACTGGAGTCACTTACGTCAAGGACAAAATGGAGATGGTCAGCACAGGTGCATAAAGGAAATGTAACCTTATGGGAATTTACAACTCTTCTCAGAAATCAGCAGAGGACACCAGCTAGTCCCCAAATGTCAATTCTGTTCACACCACCTGTGGACTTCTTTGTTCCTCTGACTCAGCCACTCTGAGACAAATAGGGAAGAAGACCACTAATTAACCAATCAGCTGAAAAATCCAAAGTCAGTGAGTAAGTTGGAGCTCATTATTCCCATAGCCTTGAGTTTCCAGGCCTTCAGGTCGAAAGCCTTGTGATAAACTCATCTTTCTGCTTTGTTTTATTCAGTATGCAGAGTTTGGTTTTTGACACTATGCATGATCCAGACATAAAACAGGTTATTCCTGAGGGAATAGCCAGCCTGGTAGACTGGATAAAAGCCACTGTAAGGTCTGTTTACCCTGAGAAGGGGGACTCTATCACCCGCTATGAATACCAAGTGGAATTCCTCAGATGAAGCAACTAATATGCTTTTTTGGCAAGCCACGTGGGACTGGTTTTGTGATGACCAAATTTGCCCACTGAATATGCCCATTATCCAGGTCATAGTAACTTCTGTGGTTAATGGGGCTCCTTTCACTTGGTCACCCCTTTTAACCTTATTGCTGTAAAATGAAAAAAAACCAGATCTGGAAACCTCAGTAAATTTGCTCTCTCAGCTTCAACTCATGGGTCTTACAGATGCTAATAAAAACATGAGGTTAATTAACAAGTGAATGGGAAAGGCCATGGGAGAGTCAAGCAACTCTGCCCACCAAGGAGGACATTTTTTAAAAAGATTTTATTTATTTGAGAGAGAGAGCGAGAGCGCACACACAGCAGAGGGAGAGGGAGAAGTAGGCTTCCTACTGAGCAGGGACCTCGATGTGGGGCTTGATCCTAGGACCCTGGGATCATGACCTGAGCTGAAGCCAGATGCTTAACCGGCTGAACCACCCAGGTGCCCCCACCAAGGTGGAGATATTTTAAGCAATTTACACAAAGGATACAAAATTACCGATTTAAAGGGATACATGCACCCTGATATTTATAGCAACATTATCAACAGTGGCCAAATTATGGAAAGAGTCCAAATGTCTGTCAACTAGTGAATGGATAAAGACATTGTGATATATAGGGGCACCTGGGTGGCTCAGTCAGTTGAGCGTCCACTCTTGGTTTCAGTTCAGGTCATGATCTCATGGGTCCTGGAATTGAGCCCCACTCCCCACTCTGCACTCAGCGGGGAGTCTGCTTGGGATTCTCTTGCTCTGCCCCTCCCTCCACTCTCACACAGACATGCATTCTCTCTCTCTCAAATAAATCTTAAAAAAAGAAGATGTGTACGTGTGTGTGTGTATTTCTTAGAAACCACAGAGATCTATCTATATATAATGGAATATTACTCAGCCATAAAAAAGATTGAAATTTTGCCATTTGCAATGACAGGGATGGAACTAGAGAGTATTATGCTAAATGAAGTAAGTCAGAGAAAGACAAATACCATCTGACTTCATTCATATGTGGAATTTAAGAAACATAACAGATGAACATAGGGGGGGAAGAGAGAGGCAAATCAAGAGACAGACTCCTTGCTGTGAAAGGTATAAGCCTGATGATTCACAGACCTGTACCCCTGGGGCAAATAATAAAAAAAAATATTATTTTTTAAGATTTTATTTATTTACTTTGAAAGAGAGAGATTACAAGTAGGCAGACAGGCAGGTAGAGAGGAGGAAGCAGGCTCCCCGCTGAGCAGACAGCCCAATGGGGACCTCGATCCCAGGACCCTGAGCATCATGACCTGAGCCGAAGACAGAGGCTTTAACCCACTGAGCCACCCAGGCACCCTAAAAAAATTATTTAAAAAAAAAAGAGACTCTTAACTATAGAGAACAAATTGAGGGTTGCTGGAGGGGAGGTGGACAGGGGCATGGATGAGCTAAGTGATAGGGGTTGAGGGTGTTATATATAAGTGATGAATCACAAAACCCTTCACCTGAAACTAACATTACACTGTATGTTAGCTCACTGGAATTTAAATAAATTTAAATAAAAACTTGAAACTACCAAAAATATTGTTAAGAAATAAGGGGTAAAAAATAAATAAGGGGAGGTGATGGGGGTCAGATTAAATAGGTGAGGGGCACTAAGAGGTACAAACTTACAGTTATAAAATAAATAAGTCATGGGATGTAATATACAACATAAGGAATATAGTCAATAATGTTATAACTTTGTATGGTGACAGATGGTAACTAGACCTATTGTAGTGATCATTTCACAATGTATAAAAGTATCGAATCACTGTCTTATACACCTGAAACTAATATATATTGTATGTCAATTGTAATTCAATAAAAAAAGAAATACGGTAAATAAAGCAAATATTCAACAATAAGGGGCAAAACAGAAAGGAAACAGAAAAGGGAGTCACAGGCCTCATCCCAGCAGGTTGGAAATTTTTAGATGGCTGGTAAGAAATGTTTTAGATTTTATTTATTTGAGAGAGAGCAAGAGAGAGAGAGCAAGAGAGGGAGATCGCTCATGAGTGGGGGGAGGGGCAGGCAGAGGAAGAAGCAGACTCCCTGCTGAGCAGGGAGCCAGATGCAGGGCCAATCCCATGACCCTGGGATCATGACCTGAGCCGAAGATGGACGCTTAACTGACAGAGCCACCCAAGTGCCCCAGACAAAGGTTTTAATACAGCACTACCTAAGGTTGGGAGGGCCGATGAGACCCCCTGCAAGATCTCCAGCAGTAATACGACACAAACAAGTCTGCTCTTATTTACCTGTTTGGAGAAATTTTTAAAAGCTGGAAGATAAAAATTAAAATGGAAAACCTGACAGCAATTGCTTGGGGGCAATGGTTAGGCCAATTAATCAAGATGGATTGAAAAAAGATGGGCTAGCTGCCTGGTGCAGTCCATAGAGCATGCAACTCAATCTTGTGGTTGTGAGTTCAAGCTCCATGTTGGGTGTAAGAGATTAATTACAAAAAAGGGGGGGATTGATAAAAGGGCCAGTGTCTCTTGGCTGGATCCCTCACTGAGGACTCCAGATCTTTTGCACAGGGCACAGGAGTGGGTAAAATAATGGTCAGGGAGTAGAGAAGAAAACTTTCCAGTACTCTTTGGTAACATGAACCCTACCAACTAGAGTACCGAATCCCACTGGTGAAGGCCTGACTTGGGCTACAGTTACACTGAGAGAATGTAAAAGTGTAAGTGTTGACAGGATTATACAAGTCAGAATGTTTAAGGAGGTATTATGTACAGAAGTTGTGTTAACTTTACCTGAATGTTTCATGGGAGTGGATATTATGTCTGGCCGTGGAGCATTTCCCTTACCTGGTATCATAAAACCCAAACCTGTTGATGAAGTCCTAATGGGTGCTACAGTGAGGAATGTAAGGGGTGATGGAATTAAGGTAAATGTTTGTAGGAGAATTGGAATGTTTGAACAGGCTTTATGTGAAGTGTTTGTGTCTCTTTTACCTGATTGAATGGACACTGTCTGACTGGGGAACCCCTCCCCAGGTGATAGTGTCAAAGAGAAGGCAATCAGTCTGCCCCTGGAGCAGTATTCATGGGGCATGCTAAATGGAAATCAGATTGCCTGAGCCCACACGGGGCAGAATCAAAGCCAGAGTGTTGGTCGGAACAGATTTTCTGTGTGATGGCCTTATGTGGGGGTATAGACGGGCTGATGGCAAAACCTGTGAGCCCCTCCCGGTGACAACTATGGGGCTTTGGACCAGAGAATTTCCATGCGAGTGGCATTTACTACCTTGGTGTTGGATGTTATTAATTGAGGCTGCCCCTATGACTGAAGAACGTAAAATGGTCTGCAAACCTGAAATACCCGCAATGCCTTGGGTGATGTCAGAGGGGCACCGTCCTAGGCAATGGCAGTGCCCAGAGGAGATCCACGATAAAGTGGACATTGTTTTATACAGGATTATTCTGCCTGGGGAATGCAAGGATACTCACTAACAGGGAGGCTCTTTTCCCTTAGGACTGACTCTGGAACTGCATGAGGAAGGGCCAGATTCTATCATCACTGGGACAGCGCCCTATGAACAGCCCTCAACAGAGGAAGAGCTGCTTGGTTCGTGGATGGCAGTTCCAGGGTGAATGGACAACATCCTGTTTGGGAGGCCATCACTTTGATAGGAGGTAAAAACAGATGAGCCTGGTGGGCTGAATCACATGCTATTTTCCCAGCAGTGCTAGAAGAATTGAATGGTGGGAAAAGCTCTTGTGCTTAGGTCTTTGCTGACTTACAGGCAGTGGCCAGTGGTCTGGTCATATGGTCAGGGAGGAGAGCAATGGAAATCTGGCTTATAAAAGGGATGCACATGTGGCGCACAGCCCTATGGAAGTTTGAGGGGTGCGTTAAAGTATGCCATGTTGATGCCCATCAGAAGAACCCCTTCCAGGCTTAGAAGGTGATTGATTAGAATTGCTCGCTTAAGGTAGCTACGTGGGTTCATGAAATAGGCAGATACTGGGAGTCTGCAGCAACACAGAGATGGACTAAATATACACCTATTCCTTTTGCACCCTCTGAGGCACCAAAGGTCAATAAGCACTGTTCTTTCTACCAGCAAAAGAGACAAAGCACAGAGTGCAGATGGGTAGGTGGCAGGTTCCCCAGCGGGAAGGTTCCGAGCACAGCTGGCAAGGGAGACTGATACTGGGGCTACTTGGCTACAGATAGGTCTTGATAGGAATAGACGCTGACCCTAGGCTGGGCTTTGCTCACCTGGTGGTAGATGCAAATGCTCTAAGTGCTATAAAAGAACTGGCACAGAAGACATTGCACTAATTTGGGTTGCTGAGTGTCATTTCTTCAGACCAAGGAACACACGTTAGAGCCTGTAATGTCCAACCGTGGGGAGAGAGCTATCCTCCTGAGACTACTAGCTTCAAAGAGAATTGGAAAGGGCAATTAAAACATTGGTTGTCTAAAGCAGTGGGAGATGAAAGCATGAAGGGCTGGCTTGCACACCTCCACAAGTGTATGCTCACACCTGACATGAGCATGAGCACAGCTAAAAGGAGTGTCCCCACTGGGTAGATTTCTCTGTTTTCCTGGCGGAGCTGGGGAAGAAAGTGTGGGGTGCTGTGGTATTCCCACATCACCTCAACTTTTCCCCTCCTACCTGGTGCAATTGACCAGGAAGTGTTGAAAGCAGGGATGAGTCTTAGGAAACTGTAACTGTTTTTATTTTTTATTTTATTTATTTATTTTTTTTTAAAGATTTTATTTATTCATTTGACAGAGAGAGAGAGATTACAAGTAGACAGAGAGGCAGGCAGAGAGAGAGGAGAGAGGAGGAAGCAGGCTCCCTGCTGAGCAGAGAGCCCGATGTGGGCCTCGATCCCAGGACCCTGAGATCATGACCTGAGCCGAAGGCAGCGGCTTTAACCCACTGAGCCACCCAGGCGCCCCTGTAACTGTTTTTAATCTTTATGTCACAATTCCTAGGAGCTTGATGTGACAGGGTGTGTCTTTACGCCTTCTGGTGAAATTGGGGATTGAATAAATGGGCTATGTAATGAGGGAAATCCAGTATTGCATTAATACCTCAAAAGAGGCTCAGAGTGAGAGATGGTATTGTCTCCTAGTTTAGGTATACCAGATGCATGAAAGGGTGAAGCTATATATTGCTGACACCACTCCTGCTTTGGAAACTGACCACATAGAATAGAAGCCGGTAAACCTGAGTGGCCTTGTCCTGGGAGACATATTCATAAGATATGATTATGGGCTGGATAATTATTAATGACTGAATGAGATTCTAGTAATGTGCCAGCATCTTCTGACCTTTATGGTTGTTTTGCTTTAAGTGATCTGTGTTCGAAGGGCAGGGGAGTGGACAGCAAAATTGTGATTTATAAGAAATACATACGTGGTCATTCAAATGACCAACATTTATTTCTCATACTTATTTAGTTTTTGTCCACGGTTCCTGGCTCGCAGCTCCTAAAACCTTCTGAATTTCCTGTGATAAAGAGCCAGAAAGGTATCTTTTGTTATGTTAATGAGATCCTTTTGGAAAGCCCTTAGGTAACCTAAGGATGGGGGCTGGTTGCCAGGAGAATCAGCCTTGTGATTAAGAATTGGAATTTCAGTCCCACCCTCAGACCTCAGGGGAGGGGAGAGGGGTTAGAGATTGAATTTAATCACCAATGCCCATGATTTCATCAATTATGCCTACATAGTGAAGCCTCCGTAAAACCCCAAAAGTGTGCGGTTTGGAGGGCTTCCTGGTTGGTGAACACATGGAAAGGAAGGCCCTGTGCTTCTCTTTCATCTGGCTGTTCCTGACTTACATCGTTTTATAATCAACCAGCCACCTAGTAAGTAATATGTTTGTCTGACTGTGGAGTGGGTTCTGGGAACCTCTGACTTATAGCCAATTGGTCGGAAGTATAGGTGGTAACGTAGACTTGTGATTGGCATTCTGAGTTGGAAAGGAGTTTGTCGGAACCTCCGATCTGTAGCTGGTTGGTCAGAAACTATGGAAACAGCCTGGGTTTCCAGCTGACTTCTGAAAGGTAAGGGCCAGTCTTCTAGGGCTGAACCCTTAACCTGTGGAATCTGGTGCTGTCTCTGGGTAGAAAGTGTCAAAATGGAGTGGTAGGGTAGGACCCCCAGTTAGCGTCTAGAAAATTGTGTGGTCGTGGGGGGAACCCATATCCCCATGAATAGGAATTAGGATCTGCATATTTTTAGTTGAGTTGACTTAGGTGTTTATTAATTCATTTTCTTTATGTGTGCTATATTTCACAAAAATGTAAGAAAGAGCTATTCTTAAAATTTGGCTAAAAAATAAGAAATTACTGTTTGTTGTAATATTAACCTTAGCAAAGTAGAACTATTGAGGTGATTTTGCTGCTTAAGCCGTCATATATAAAGCATAAGTCTCCATTTTTCTTCTCCCATGGCTTACATATTTCCATTCATTACATAAGGCATAGTTATATATCTATTAAGAAGCATATGCTGGGTGCCTGCGTGGCTCAGTCGGTTAAGTGTCTGCCTTTGGCTCTGGTCATGATCCTGGAGTCAGCTCCCCACTCACTGGGGAGTCAGCTTGCCTCCTTCTTCCTCTTCCCTTTCCTCCTAGCTCATGCTTGCTCTCTCTCGAATGCTGTCTGTCTCTCTCTCTCCCTCAAATAAATAAAGTCTTTAAAAAAAGCTTATGCTATGTATATATTTCAAGAAACATTGTGTAATGGAAATATTCAAAGCTACAAGGCATACAGTACATATTAAAAAATATTAAATATATGTAACTATATACTCATATTTCTAGTGAAATGCGTATATTATATATAGATATGCTATATAAGGGTAAACAAGGTGCTGTAAGTACTGTTGTTTGTATCAGCTGAACTTGCACTGATATAGATAAGGAGGGGGAGGTAACTAGTGAGTACCAATAGAAAATCTAGAAGATATAGATGAAAACTGTAAGATTTATAGAGATTTCTTTTGAAAAATTACTTTCATAGCTCTCTAAACAATACTAGAATGTTCTGATAGTTTTACTCAAGTCAAAAATCCATTCATACTAACAAACCATTTACCTCCATCAATTGTTCACTGTCTGCTTCTAGTTTAGTGACGTATATTGCCAATGGCCCAGAGGACAAGCCTCTCAAAATTTCTACTGGTTGCCAGAGATGCTGCTAAGAGAGATAAGGTTTTACTTATTGCTAGAACTTGGTCTGCTTGGAATTAAAGGACGCAGGCTATTCCTTGATTCCCTAGATGGCAGTGTAGACAGGTCATACTTATAAGTGAGGCCTTTTGATGGAGCAATAATTAGTTTTAATATAGCTAACCATTGTACTCAGAATCCTACTTATAATTCTTCTGATTTCCAGTACATGTAAAACAGTTTATAAAATGCTCTTGAGGGCAGCCAGGAAGATTGCTAGAAAAAACCATGAGCATTTTTTTTGGCAGTGGTCCCAAGGAATTCTCAGGGGAAAGTTGTCTTGATATGAAGGAATTATCTTTAAGACCCTTGCTTGCACCACTTATCTGATTTACCCTTCCTAGCATTCACAGTTGTAAAAAGTTCAACTGCAGATAATATCTGCCTGTCGACTTGCAGTTTCTGATCTTCAGCTACTGAATCATTCCCGGAGACTGAAACACAAAACATATTTCTTTAACCATGCAAACCTCTCACCAGGTTGCATCTACCCAGTAGTCAATCTGGTTCACTCTAGGTGTCTTTAGAGCACAATTTCATTACCATTACTTCTTTATGTGTCCAGAGAGAGAATTCTCTCTTGGCTAGGGTTAAATTGGTAAGGATCTTATGCTCTCAAGTCTGATCCCTTATAAATCTTCTGCATATCCATAGGGTTTTTTTCCCCCCATGATCTTCAGATGGGTACAAATGTGATGGCAAGTAACAGGGCATGAGCATGGTGATGGGCAAATAGAAGTCAGGGGACCAAGAAGGGTACATCTCATTGGAATATCCTCTAACTTCATATAATGCAAGTCATCTAACAGAATGCAAATGATCTAACGGAAAAGAGGACATGCAGAAAATGTAAATAGATGAAAATGACCTGGAAACAACCCATAGAATGTGCTGCCTCCTTTGCTGATCTCCAGTTTGATACTTTGTTTTTCCTTTTCGTCCCTTTAAAAAATCTATTGAAGGATCACAGCCTGGTAGATGTGAGAAGGATCCTAGGGAACTTCTAATCTGGTGCTTATCCGATTGTGTTCTGAGGATACTTCTCAGAGCCACTACAGAGGGGACTCCAGACTCCTCCATCCCAATCTAATCAGAACTCCATTAATCTATTCATCAAAGAAATATTTTATTTTTTTAAAGATTTTATTTATTTATTTGACAGAGAGAGATCACAAGTAGGCAGAGAGGCAGGCAGAGAGAGAGGAGGAAGCAGGCTCCCCGCTGAGCAGAGAGCCCGATGCGGGGCTTGATCCCAGGACCCTGGGATCATGACCTGAGCTGAAGGCAGAGCCACCCCAGTGCCCCAAAAGAAATATTTTCTTAATGCCGATTATATGCCAACCCTTCACCTCCACCGTGTGTGTGTGAGTGTGTGAGAGAGAGAGAGAGAAAGAGAGAGAGAGACCTGGTGGCAAGAGAGAATGTGAGTTTTTGGAGGCCCTGAAATGTGGGCCAGTATGATGAGTATAGAGTAAGGATGGGAATGGTGGTGACCTGATGATACTGAAGCAGTGGAAGTCTGTTCTGTGTAGTGGATTCCAAGTCTGGACTCAGTAGATGGTATTTTCATAGCAGAATTTGGAGACTACTGTGGCTTACCCATGTCCATCTCAATAGTCCATGCTGTCAGATGGCAGATACACTGTCAAGTATTCATTTGGGAGAATACCTAGGAGGGTGTGATGTGCCTTTGATAAAAGTAATTTTTTATTTAATTTTACTTCATTTCATTTTATTTTATTATTCGATCCTATTTTATTTATAACGTATTCATTTGCTTGATTGAAACTATGTCAACTGATTAGTAACTTCCCACTTCCCTGACAGCCACCATTCCACTTTCTGTGATTCTATGAAGTTGACTATTTTAGGTACCTCATGTGGGTGAAATCATGCAGTATTTCTCTTTCTGTGAGTGGCTTATTTCACTTGGTATAAGGTTCACCCATGTTATCATATATTGCAGAATTTTCATGTTTTTAAAGGCTGAATAGTATTCCATTGTCAAAAAGCCAAAGATAAAAAGTGTTGGCTAAGATGTGGAAGAGCTAGAACCCTTGCGTACTGTTGGTGGGAATGCAAAATGGTGTAACCACTATGGAAAATAGTATGGAAGTTCCTAAAAATATTAGAAATAGAATTACCATATAATCCAGCAATCCGCCTTCTGGGTATTTATCTAAAAGAATCAAAAACCTTGAAGAGATATTAGCACTGCCATGTTCACTGCAGTACTGTTCACAATAGCCAAGATGTGGAAACAATGTAAATGACCATCAACAGATAATGGACAAAAGTGCTCTTGGTAATAAGGAGGTAGTGGGTAGACAAGGAGAGTGTTATAGATCTCTATCTCCAAGTCCTGGTTTCGAATTATCTGAATTTTTCAACAGTTATTCAAATCCAGGTGTTATTTCTAGAAATTCTTCATGGGAGTCATGTGCCAGTGTGGGAATATGTTGCTTTAGAATGATGATAGCTATTATATATGAGTGGCATACACTCTAAGTGCATTATCTCACTTAATCCTCACGATAACGTGTGAGGTAGACACTATTATTATTCTCATTTTACAGGTTTTGCAGGGATTAATTAACTTGCCCAAAGTCCCATAGCTAGTGTGTTGCAGAGCAGGGATTTGAATGTTTTGGTCCTGACAAGCAAGATAAATTTTTGAAAAAAATGCTATCATTTCAAAAATACATTTAATTGAAACACATGAGCAGTAATAGACTCAGGAACTCCCCCACTACAGCTCAGTGTGCCTCGTTTTCTTAACTTGTGAGCTCAGGCAAATCTATACTTTGAAGTCTGGAGTTACAGCTCCAGAAAGATGTGCACATAGTGTCCTTGCCTGAAAAGGCCTTTGATCTGTTTCTCTGGAGAACCCTGATTAATACAGGAGTAAGTATGACAGGAAAGTAAATGTGGGAGATTCATATAGGAAGCTTAATTTCAAGTAGAAAGAGAGGGAGAGCTTTGAGAAAAAGAATAAGGGAGAAAGAGAGAATGTGATTTCAGTAGCTAGAGAAAAGTGTAGGGAGGGAGTTGATGATGCTGTAGTTAGTACCTACAGAAGCCTGTGGGGATTGAGTTTGGGGCAGTAGTCCAATGTGGCCAGCAGAGGGTTCCATGGTGAATATTCCTAAACCAAGAGAGAGGCTTAGTAGCTGGGAGGAATATATAGAGGAGTGCTCTTTACCACAAGGATGGTCCCTAAGAGGGAGCCAGGGATTTTTCTGCTACAAGAGTACTACCTAGGATTTAAGGTCATGGGTTGAAAGCCAGGAAGCAGTGCTAAGAATGAGATTTCTACACACCAAACTGGAGAGCTGCAGGGTCGCACAGGTTTCACATTAGGACAAATTAGCCTGTGATTGGTAGGAGGGACTGTAAGGGCTAAAATCATGAAGTCTAACAAATGTAAGCAAAGGGTGGGCCAAGAACTTAACTGATGGTGTATGAGTCAGAGAGCAAAGCAAGAAGCTGTCCAGGCAGGGATGGGAGAGACTAGTAAGTTGTGACTTACTGAAAATTGAAAGATTTTGAAGTAGAAGGGAGTGCTCTTGACCCCTCCTTTTTGGCTCTCAAGATGCTGGCTCTAGGGGTAGGGTACAAGTTAAAGGAATGCAGCAGAACTGTTGAATCTGGGGACTCAGGTTTAGTTTTAGCGTTGCCCTATAAACTGGAATATTTTCCTCAATTGTTGACAATTTCCAAAATACTATACAATGTAAAAATTGCTTGAAATTTCAGCCAGATTCATAATAGAAATTTGGTAGATTTTCTGACTAAAGTTTCATGAGGGTTAGGTTTTGTCCATATGGTTCATCCCTGTAATCTCAAAATAGTATCTGGTGACAAGTAGGTGTTCAGTAAATGCTAAATGGCTTATCAACATGGCTCGATGTGCTTAAAAAGAAAAATGAGGATTTGAAGAAATAGTGTGAAGAGGAAATGGACCAACTGATGCTGAAGATTTAAATGAACTTAGAAACACCAGTAGCAAAATCTTCGGAAAGATGCTGTGGAAGAAGCTAGAGTTTAAAATCAAGAACAGGGAATTGTAGCACCTTCTAGAATGGCTGAAAACCAGGAACAGCAACAGCTGCCTAAAGCAGATTAGAAACACTATGAAAAGATGATGTACTTAAAGCAAAAAGAAGTACTCAAAAAAAAAAGTACTTAACATCCATTCCCCTTTCTAGTTAATGTGTATTTCAAGTACTGAACGGTAATACGGCTCTTTAAAAATGATCTTCTGGACTTTCAGGGTTGGTGTGCTTAAGGAAGAGTGCTCTTCAGTAAGGTGTCTTATACTGAGGAAAAGAGAGAACAGATTTTGTTGACAAATGAATGGCTGTACCCGGGTGGCTCCCAGGGAAACAAAGAGGGTCATACTAATACTAGCTACAATTAATTGACTACCTTCACTATGTCAGGCACTTTATTTACATCATTTTAATCCCCTCCTCAGTCCTCTAAGGTGAATGTTATTATCCCTGTTATACAGATGGAGAAACTGAAGCTCCGATGTAATAAGTGCCTTACTTTATGTCCTGTATGCAGAAGTGGTGGAGCAGAGTTTTGCAACCACTGTGCTATGCTCCTGCCTTACACTGAAATAGTTCTCCCACCAAGAAGGAAAAGAATAGCTGGAATCACCTCATGGAAACCACAGGTTTCTAGGCATCAGCAATCCAAGAGTATGGCTGTAGCTGTCACTGCTGAACTTCTATTCACTTTCTTTTTTTTTTAATTTCAAATTTTTATTTAAATTCTAGTTAGTTAATATATACAGTAAAACTCATTTCAAGTGTAGAATTTAGTGATTCATCACTTACATGTAACATCCACTGCTCATCACAAGTGCCTCCTTAATGCCCCATCCTCCAGTTACCCCATCCCCCCACCTCCCTCCATCAACCCTCAGTTTGTTCTCTATTGTTAAGAGTCTGTTCTATGGGGGTGCCTGGGTGGCTCTGTCTTTTAAGTGTCTACCTTTGGCTCAGGTCATGATCCCAGGGTCCTGGGATCCAGCCCCACATCTGGATCCCTGCTCAGCAGGGAACCTGCTTCTCCCTCCCCTACCCCCAACTCGTGTTCTCTCACTCTATCTCTTTCTGTATTTCTCAAACAAATAAATAAAATCTTTTTTAAAAATCTGTTTTAAGGTTTGTCTCTCTCTCTTTCTTCATTTGCTCATTTGTTTTGCTTCTTAAATTCCATACGTGAGTGAAATCATATGGTATTGTATTGTCTTTCTCTGGCTGACTTACATTGCATAGCATAATACACTCTAGCTCCTACCATGTCATTACAAATGGAAAGATTTCATTCTTTTTGATGGCTGAGTAATATTCTGGTGTGTGTGTGTGTGTGTGTGTGTGTGTGTGTATCTCACATCTTCTTTATTCATTCAACAGTCAATGGACATTTGGGCTCTTTCCATATAGTTTGGCTATTGTTGATAATTCTGCTATAAACATTGGGATGCATGTGCCCCTTTGAATCAGTATTTTTGTATCCTGGGTAAATACTCAGTAGTGCAATTGCTGGATCATATGGCAGTTCTATTTTTTAACTTTTTGAGGAAACTCCATACTGTTTTCCAGGGTGGCTGTACCAGTTTGCATTCCCACCAACAGTGCACTAGTATTCCTTTTTCTCCACATCCTCACCAACACCTGTTGTTTCTTGTGTTGTTGATTTTAGTCATTCTGACAGGTGTGAGGTGATATCTCATTGTGGTTTTGACTTGTATTTCCCTGATGATGAGCATTGTTGAGCATCTTTTTATGAACTTCTACTCACTTTCAAAGACACCTAGGCCTTATGAAAAGATAACAGTGAAAATGGTAATTCAGAGGATTGGGAGCAAGTATTATGTTAAAACACCATGATTTCTGGACTCATTTCCCAGAGAGACTTTCTCTACACAGCAGAGGACCCTGGTGCCACATGGCACATACAAAAAATTGGTAAAAAAGTACTATAAACAAAAAATCCTATGTACCCACTTCATAGAATTGTCATAAGGATTAAATGAGTTAATACATGTTAAAGAGAATAGTGCCTGGCACATAGTAAGTCCTCAATACATATTAGCAGTCACTGTTCTCTTCATTTGTCACCATCACGATCACCATTGCCAACTAAACACAAACAGTGAGCAGGATTGTGCTGGTGTGTGTGTGTGTGTGTGTGTGTGTGTGTGTGTGTGTGTGTGTGTGTGTGTGTATTTCATTTGGCAACTCCAGCAAGTGTCTTGATTGGTAACAGCAGAGGTTTCTTCAAGAAGTAAGGAAGTGTCTCTGGGTGTAAGAGGAAAACAGTGAAAACAGTGGCACTGCACCCTAGTAGAAGTGGCAGAGAATTCTTGCTTGGAATGAGGCTATCTCCATGGTCCTGATACTGATTCTACACTAGGAACTTGCTGTGTAATCCTGGGTAAAACATTTTTTTTATTATTTGCCCCAGGGGTACAGGTCTGTGAATCATCAGGCTTACACCTTTCATAGCACTCACTATAGCACAAACCCTCCCCAATGTCCATAATCCAGCCACCCCATCCCTACCCTCCCACCCCCCAGCAACCCTCAGTTTATTTCATAAGATTAAGAGTTTCTTATGGTTTGTCTCCTTCTGGGCAAAACATTTAACCTCTCTGAACCTCAGTTTATCATCTATAGGGTGGAGATAGTTATATCTCATTGTTAAACATTTTCTGTGCTCCTTGAAACTCTCTGATATAATTATATTGGGTGTAGATCACAGCAAGCTGGATTCAATAATCAAATATGATACACTCCTTATACTAGAAAGTGCTAAAATCATCTAAACTATTTACAAGCTTGGTTTTGTCAAAGATCCTGAGGAGAATGGAGCCATAAAAAAACAGAAACAAAAATAAAACCAAGTAATTACAATGTATTGCATTTCAGAACTGTTATGTAAATGGAATAATACAATGTATAAACTTTTGGAACTGTCTTTTTTCAACTAAGCATAATGTCTTGGAGATTCATCCAAGATGTCATAGTTATACCTGAATAGTATTCCATGGTATGGATGTACCACAGTTTGTTTATCCATTCATCTGCTGAAAGATATTTGGATTTTTTTTCACTTTGGGGATATTACAAATGAAGCTGCCATGAACATTTGGTACAGATTTTTGGGTGAACTTAAATTTTCACTGAAGTGGGATAAATTCCCAAGGGTGCAATTGCTGGGCTATATGATAACTGCATATTTAGTATTATAAGAAACTTCTAATCTTTTTTCAGAATTGTTTTATCATAATATATTTATACCATCAACTGATGAGTGACCCAGTTTCTCTGCATCCTTGCCAGCATTTGCTGTTGTCACTATTTTCAATTTTAGCTGTTCTGATCGGTTTGTAGTAACCTCTCAATGTGATTTTAATTTGCATTTCTCTGATGGCTAATGATGTTGAACATTTTTTATGTGCTTATTTACCATCTGTATGCCCTCTTCCTTGAAATGTCTCTTCATATTCTTTGCCCATTTGTGTATCCTGGAGAAGAGATTAGTGGCTGCCAGGGGCTAGGGATGGGGTGGGAGGGGGTGTAGGAGGAAGGTGGGTATGGTTATAAATGGACCCAACAGAAGGGATCCTTATGGTGATGGAACTCTTATGTATCTTGACTGGTGGTGTCTCAAAGTGACAAAAGTACATAGAACTAAATACACATGTGTACACAACATGCAAACACACACAAATGAGTGCAAGTAAAACTGGAGAAATTTGAATAAGTTGGGTAGACTATATCATTATCAATATCCTGGTTGTGATACTGTACTATAGTTTTGCAAAACAATACCCTCAGGGGAACTAAGCAAAAGGTATATGGAAACTCTGTATTATTTTACAACTGCATGTGAATCTGCAATTATCTCAATAAAAATTCCAATTAAAACTTAATTGGAGACAGTAACTGTATTAAATGCCTTGTTCTTTTGTTTCACAAGACATCACCTTCTTACTAAAGACTGACAGATTATTCAGTGAATTAGGATCATTTGACGTAGCCTATATAGAGATGAAAGGAATAAGCAGAGTACAGGGAACCATTTATAATAGCTTAGGATATCTTAAGCACCATTAATGATTAATTAATAATGAAATTTACATAAAGTCTATCTCCTAATGTAGCTTTTTGTATGCAAAGCCCATGTCTGCCCATGTCTGCATATTTTACTTACTTATTGCCTGGCTATACACTAGTAGATGCTCAATAAATATTATACTAGATGAATGAATGAACAAACATGAACAAATGAATGAGTAAATGTTGTCCCAGAGAAACTTGTCAAATGTAGATGTGAAATTCCAGAGGACAATGGATCATGAGATTAGCAATTACAATGAGGCCAGGGTTATCTGAAGCTAACATGAATAGCTTTTATTTTTCTTGGATCATAAAAATAATATATACTCATTGTAGATAATGTGAAAAGCACAAAAAATTATAAAGCCATGAATAAGTAATTTAATAATTTTACCACTAAGATACTTGCTAATGTTTTAACCAATATTCCTCTAATCATATATTATATATGTGAATACACACACACACACACACACACACACACACACACACACACACACCTCTGTGAATTGCCATACCTGTCAGTCCTTGATCTCTCTTTCCATTAGAGTCATAGAGCTTTTCTTTTTTTTTTTTTTAAGATTTTATTTATTTATTTGACAGAGAGAGAGATCACAAGTAGGCAGAGGCAGGCAGAGAGAGAGAGGGAAGCAGGCTCCCTGCCGAGCAGGGAGCCCGATATGGGCCTCGATCCCAGGACCCTGAGATCATGACCTGAGCCGAAGGCAGAGGCTTTAACCCACTGAGCCACCCAGGCGCCCAAGAGCTTTTCTTTTTAATTTGTATTGCTCTTTCTATATTAAGGATAATACCCTTTTGCCACATTTGTTATATTCCTATTTTATAATTTGTAATTTAATTTTGTTTATGATATTGGGCATGCAGGAGTATATTTTTGCCTATAGCCAATGTGTGGCTCTTTCCAAAAGGCAGTGCAGTGAAGAACATAGCTTTGAGTCAGAAACTAGAATTTGCCAATTGCTACTAGCAGTATGACCCTGGGCAACCTCATACTCTATGACTCAATTTCATAAGCTATAAAATGTGAACAATGATACCTAAATTATAGTTCGTGAAGATTAGAAATAATATCTTAATAACATGAGGAAAATATAGCCTCTACTTTATAGCTTTGATGTAAAGACTAAATGAGAATAATGCATGTGAAAAGTTAGCATAGTGGTTCTGGTTCAAGATGGTGATGTAGGAAGACTCTGAACTCACCTCTTCCATGGAACACACCAAATAACACCTATGTTTCAAACAGTTCACCCTGAAGAAGAACTGAGGGCTGGCTGAACAGCTACTGAACAGTCAGACAGAACAGCAAGACAAGAGCAAGAGAGATGGAGACATGGTAAAAAAGAAAAAAAAGGGAACCCCCACCTCCAACACTGTGAATGGCAGTGGGGAGGGAGAGTACTGAGGGACTGGAAACAGATTCCTCTGTCCTTGGGCATAGAGAAAAGCCACAGTTTAAAAGAGCAGATAGCATATAAAAGAGACAAAGTTAGGACTCTGTCAAGCAGTGCAGGAGCTGTGGGAAAGCTCTCCAGGTCAGAGGGACCGGAAAATGACCTGGCTTATGTTCTCACCCCACCTTAAAAGTCTAGATACCATAATGATTAGGTCTAGGTTGTTTCAGCGAGCTTGCTACTTCAGTGAGCCCAGGGTCCACAAGCCCATATCAGCCCCCATTGTACTGGGGCACAGAAAAAGAAGACGGGTTTTAAAAGGGCTGAGAAGCTGGGGGAACACTCTCCCTGCCTCTACCTGAAATTTCTCAAGTAAAAAAAGTCTAACTTATGCCTAAACGAACTAAAAAAGAAGAACAAACAAAGCCCAAGGTGAGTAGAAGAAAGAAAATAATAAAGAGCAGAGGAGAAATAAATGATGTAGAGACTAAAAAAACAATAAAAAAAAATCAGTGAAACCAAGAGCTGGTTCTTTGAAGAGATAAACAAAATTGATAAGCCCTGAGCCAGAGTCATCAAGAAAAAAAGAGAAAGAACTCAAATAAATAAAATCAGAAATGAGAGAGGTAAAACAACAACTGACACCACAGAAATACAAAGGATATAAGAGAATACTATGAAAAATTATATATCTGCCACCAAATTGGACAATGTAGAAGAAATGGATAAATTCCTAGAAACATGCAATCTTCCAAAACTGAACCAGGGAGAAATAGAAAATCTAAACAGATCGATTACAAACAATGAAATTGAATTGGTAATATGAACCCCCCCAATAAAAGCCCAGCATTAGATGGATTCACAAGTGACTTCTACCAGACCTTTAAAGAAAAATTAATACCTACTCTACTCAAACTTTCCAAAAAAAGGGGAAGGAAAGCTCTCAAATACATTCTATGAGGCCAGTATTACCTTGATACCAAAACCAGACAAAGACACCACAAAAAAAGAAAATTATAAGCTAATATGCCTGATGAAACTGTATGCAAAAATCCTCAACAAAATATTAGCAAATAGGCATACAACAATACATTAAAAAGGTTATTCACCACAATCAGGTGGGATTTATCCTTAGGGTGCAAGGATGGTTCAATATTTGCAAATCAATCAATGTCATATACCACATCAACAAAATAAAGGATAAAAATCACATGGTCATCTCAACAGATGCAGAAAAAACATTTGACAAGATTCAGCATCCATCCATGATAAAAACTCTCAACAAAATGGGGTTAAAGGGATTATATCTCAATATAATAAAGGCCATATATGAAAAACCGACAGCTAACATGTTGTTGATGGTGAGAGCTTTCCGTCTAAGGTCAGGAACAAGATAAGGATGTCCACTCCCACCACTTTCTCTCAAAATAGTACTCAAAGTCCAGCCACCATAATCAGATAGGAAAAAGAAATAAGAGGCATCCATTTTGGTGAAGAAGTTAAACTGTCACTGTTTGTAGATGACATGGTACTATACATAGAAAATCCTAAAGACTCTACCAAAAAACTACTAGAAGTAAAAAAGGAATTCAGTAAAATGGCAGGATACAAAATCAGTACCTAGAAAATGGGAGTGTATCTATACACTAACAATGAAATCACAGAAAGATAAATTTAAAACATCGTATCATTTACAATTGCACCAAAAAGAATGAGCTATCTAGGAATAAACTTAACCAAAGAGGTGAAAGCCCTGTACTCTGAAAACTATAAAACACTGATTAAAGAAATTAAAGATGACACAAATGAAGGAAAAGATATTACATGCTCATGGATTAGAAGAATTAATTTTGTCAAAATGTCCATATTGCTCAAAACAATCTGAAGATCCAATGCAATCCCTATCAAAACACCCAACAGCATTTTTCACAAAACTAGAACAAATAATACTAAAATTTGTATGGAACCACAAGAGACTGAATAACAAAAGCAATCCTGAGAAAGAAGAACAAAGTTGGAGGTATCACAATTCTGGATTTTAAGATACACCATAAAGCTGTAGTAATCAAGATAGTATGGTATTGACACAAAAATAAGGACATAGATCAATGGAAAGGAATAGAGATCCTAGAAATAAACCTACATTTATATGGTCAATTACTCTATGATAAATGGGGGAAGAATATACAATGGGGAGAAAATAGTCTTTTCAATAATGGTGCTGGGAAAATTGGAGAGCTACCTCCAAAAGAATGAAGTAGCACTACTTCCTGACACCATACACAAAAACAAACTGAAAATGGATGAAAGACCTAAATGCGAGACCTGAAACCGTAAAAATCCTCTAACAAAGTGTAGGCAGTCATTTCTTTGACATCAACATAGCAACATTATTCTAGATATATAAGGCAAGGGAAACAAAGGCAAAAATAAACTATTGAGACTATATCAAAATAGAAAGGTTTTGCACAACAAGTGAAACAACCAACAAAACTAAAAGACAACCTACTGAATGGGAGAAGATATTTGCAAATAATACTTCTTTTTTAAAAAAAGATTTTATTTATTTATTTGACACAGAGAGAGAGATCACAAGTAGGCAGAGAGGCAGGCAGAGAGAGAGGGGGAAGCAGGCTCCCTGCTGAGCAGGGAGCCCGATGCGGGCCTCGATCCCAGGACGCTGAGATCATGACCTGAGCCGAAGGCAGAGGCTTTAACCTACTGAGCCACCCAGGCACCCTCTAGCTTGTCTCTTTAATCCCTGTGGAATTTGTTTTTTGTTTTACTTGTATTTATTTATTTGAGAGAGAGTGCAGAGCAAGAGAGAGAGAGAGAGCATGGGTTGGGGTGAGGGGCAGAGGGAGAGGGACAAGCAGACTCCCCGCTGAGCAGAGATCCTGATGCGGAGCTTGATCCCTGGACCCTGGGATCATGACCTGAGCTGAAGGCAGACACTTAACCGACTGAGCCGCCAGGCACCCTTCCTGTGGAATTCATTTTGGAATGATGCTATAGCTTTCCTACCTGAATTGCTAGACACTTTCCTGGCACAATTTATTGAATCGGTGTTTTTATTTATTTTTATTTTTTTTAAAGATTTTATTTATTTGACAGAGGGAGAGAGATCATAGGAGGCAGAGAGGCAGTCAAGGGGGGGGGAGCAGGCTCCCCGCTGAGCAGGGAGCCCGATGCAGGCCTCGATCCCAGGACCCTGAGATCATGACCTGAGCCGAAAGCAGAGGCTTTAACACACTGAGCCAACCAGGCGCCCTGAATCGGTGTTTTTAGTTGGTTAAAATGTCCCCTGGCTTTTTTTGTTAGTTCTGAGAATGAGAATTTTTCTAAACTTTGCTTTGATGTTTGTGGAAGCTGATGCATCAGAATCTGGTATGGGTAGAAGTTTTTGACAAGGCCTTTATGATGTAAATTTTCTGCAGTGTATCTTAATAAAAATTATTCAGAATGGGACAACATGTGTTTTCTATTCTGAAGAACTATTTCGTAAACATTTTGGGCTTAGCTCAGTAAGACCCCTGCTCCTCCAAAGTGGACCAGAAATATATGTATACTGTGGGAGCTTGTTAGAAAAGCAGAATCTCAGGCCCTTCTCCAGACCTGCTAAATCAGAATCTGCATTTTTGCAAGCACACATGAAAGCATGAGAAATACTAAGCTAGATCATACTTTAATGCATACCTATAAACACACATATACACACACATATACTTTTGTTCTTGCAAAGTGATGCATATTCATTGTGTAATTGGAAATTTTAGTAAAGTGTAAAAAAATAAAAATCACGTGCAATCCAGTCACCTAGAATTAGTCTCTGTGAATGTGATACTTTTCTAGAACTTTTTTCCTTACTTTATTTTTTTAAAATTATCATTACAGTATGCATGTCACTGCACATCCCAATTATTACCTTACATTTCCACATGTACTAAATATTCTTCAAAATCATGGTTTTTAATGGCTGCATGATAATGTACCCTATGGATAAGGTTCATTTACTTAGCCATAACTCCACTGTTAAATAGTTTCTGTCTCATTGGTATTGTGCTGCGAACATTCTTATACATGCGTTTTGAATAAATATCTGATTAACTCTGTAAGATAGAATCCTACAGGATTAAAGAAAAGAAATAATGTAGGCATCTTGATACCTATGGCCCAATTGTTGCAACAGTTTACCCTTCTCAACAGTGTACAAACATACCTGCTGTGCTATCTCTTCTAGCCAGTATTTCTGTAATTCTTTATTTAGAAAAGAATATAGTCTATTGTCTGATGATTATAGGCTAATAGGAGGTTGGAAAGTAGTAAGTAGTAGAGTCCCTTGAGCCCATCGCACAGTCTTTCAATGGTGACATCTTATGTAACTATAGTGCAACATCAAAGCCAAGAAATTGACATATAGTGATATAATACTGAACTACTAGACTACAAATTTTGTTCAGATTTTACCAGTTTTTATATGTTCTCATTTGTGTGTGTGTGTGTGTGTGTGTGTGTAGCTCCAGGCCATTGGATCCATATATAGATGTGTGTAATCACCACCACAGTCAGGATATAAACTGTTCTATCATCACAAAGGAACTCCCTTTTGCTATTCCTTTACAGTCACACTCATCTGCCCCGGTTCCTGTCCCCTGGCAATCGTTAATCTCTTCTCCATCTTTATGGTTTTATCATTTCAAAAATGTTATATAAATGCAATCCTACAGTATGTAACCTTTAGAAATTGGCTTTTTTTCACTCAGTATGATGCATTTGAGATCCATTCAAGTTAATGTATGTATCACTATTTTATTCCTTTTTATTGCCGAGTAGTATTCCATCATGGGTGTATTATCAGAATTTGTATCAGAGACATTTTCGTTGCTTCTAGTTTCCAACTACTAAGAATAAAGCTACATGAACATTTATGTATATATTTTTGAGCAGACAGAAGTTTTCATTTCTTAGAGATAAATACCCAAGAGTGCAATTGCTGGGTTTTATGGTAAATGGATATATAGTTTTGTAAGACATTGCCATGCTCTTTTCTAGAGTGGCCGTAACATTTTATATTCCCACCAGCAATGTAGGAATGATCTAGGCTCCACATCCTCTCCAGCATTTGATATTGTCACTATTTTTATTTTAGCCATTATGATAGGTAAGTAGTGATATCTCATTATCATTTTAATGTCCATTTCCCTGCTGGCTAATCTTGAACATCTCTTCATGGGCTTATCTGTCATCCATAGCTTCTCTTTGGTGAACTGTCTATCTTTTGCACAATTTCGAATTGGATTGTTTTCTTTTTACTGTTGAATTTCGAGAATTTTAAATATATTCTGTTTGAGGTCTGCAGTCGAGTTAACAGCATTGTACTGATGTCAGTTTCCTGATTTTGATATTGTAGTACAATTATATAAAATGTAGAGACAGTACTAAGGGTTCAGGGACCTTCAATACTAAAGTGTTAACTTTTTCAGATACGGGGTTTGCGGATATTTTCTCCCTATTTGTAGCTTTGGTTTTCATCCTCCTGTTGGGGGGTTTTACTCTGTACAAACAGATGTTTTTACACAGTTTAGTGAGAAGAATAGACAAGAAATTGCAAGTGAAGTATGGAGAGATGTAAAACACTACTGTTCACCAGCTTGGCTGATGCCTTTTTTGTAGTCTCTGCAAGCAGCTATAAAAACATTCCTTGTTACCTCAGTGGTGTTGCAATGATCTGGCTTCGTCTCCTGCCTCAGGTTGTGCGGCCTCCTCTGCTTTGAGATTCCTATCTCGGGCAGGAAGTATGTAAAGTGTCTCTCTGTCTCAGAAGGTCTTTGACTTCTTGTTCAGCTCCAATTTTTCTGCTGGTTGTTTCTTGATCTCTTGGTGTATAAGCCTTCTGCGTGGCTTTATGCTTCCAGACGCCTGGGTTCCCAGCCTCTTTTGTATGGCTGGTCCTGGCCCCGTGCCGTTCCTTTCTTTGCTATTCTTCTGGTCTTGGCTTCTAACAACACCTGCTCTGCAGTGTTGACTATCCTGAAGTAGAATAGAAAAGCTGTCATAACCCGTAGCTGCACAGCCTCGCGAAAGAGCCATTTGAACCTAGAGAACTCAAGAGAGGAAAAACTGCAAGATTAAGTTCCAATCTATTTGAAGGTAAAATTGAAGATGGGCATGTATGCCGCCTCCATCAGGGTCCAGGCATGAAAACAAAGGGTACGTGAATAAGGCACTGCACCCTGTAGGGTCCTGCTATTCTCTACTCGAAAGAAGAGAAAATGTATGAGAAAGGGAAGAGAATGGAGGGAGAAAATGATCATATTTATTCATTCTGAGTTCAGTTATCACGCATCATAACTAGAACCAGGATCTGCTTTTGTTTGATGAACATGATTAATCTTACAAATGAACAATCATTAATTAGAGGAAATGACATTCATTCCTTTTGCTTGTCCCACAATTCCAGATTTAAAGTCATTCTGTGAATTGAAGAAATGTTTAATGAATGCCAGTGTCAGGCTGGAGCCAGCTCATACTTTCCAGCAAGAGCTGATTGCACATACCTCTTCCCGACTCTGCCTTCAGTGACATAGTGTTAGTAATCTGAAGTCAGCCATCATAAGACTATTTATGCCATGAAATCAGCAAACACTACACATCAGGACTTTTTTTCTCTCTTGGGGAGTCACTTGTTTAACATGAACCAGTTCACCACTGGGCGCCTACCATTGGGTGATTGTGTAGGCTCTGGGAGATGAGACACAGTCCTGCTCTCTGGGACCCTAAGATCCAGAAGTCACAATCCCCTTTTGAAGCCCAAACCTCTTCTGCCCACTCTTTTTTCAGTAGTCTCACCCTAGCTCACATTTTCCTTCCTTTCCCTCTTCTCAGCCTTTCCTCTTTGTCTTTGGGAACTCTCATTTCACTGTTAAACAGCTTCCTTATAATCTTACTGCTTTCTCTAACCACCTATTGCCTTCCCTCACTGAAGATTGCATTTCTGAGGGTAGCCATTTTTTTTTTGTAACCCATGCTCCCATGCCCCCAACCTGTAACAGGTCTTAAGGAGTGACTACCATTCTGTCGGTTTTCTGTGGCTATTTCAGACCATTATTACACCACTTTTATTCACCTGCCCCTCTTCCCATACTATCCAATTAGACTATCTCCCCTTCATTAACCCAAAGCGAGAATGCAGTAGGAGGAGGGAGGGAAGATTTTTGACCTGGGAGGTACGGGTAGGAGGTATTGCTGGGACATCAAGGTGGAAGATGTCTAGCCGGATATTGGAAATGCAGTTTCCAGGGGTCTTTGTAAGTAAGAGACTTTGTGGGATTTTCCTGGACTCAGTACAGGAGTTCTTTTCCCCTTCCTACTTCTTTTCTATCTACTTTACCTATTTTTCTAGCACTGGATAAAGAAAAGACAACAGTCTACCAGAGATAAGGTAAGATTTTGTTTTATCTTACAAATGAACAAATTAAAATGAATTTATATCTAGTATAGTTTTAGTAATAAAATATTCCATTTTCACTTCAAAAGTTGAGGATCCAGTGGTGTATGGCATACAGTTGTGGTTTACCACATGTATAAAAACAATTTACAAGCCTCACAGCAGAATATTGTTAGTGTTCTCAAGTATTCAGTTAACCCTAAAAATCCCTTTCTGACCATTCTGATTAAAGTACAGTTCAACACACAGGTCCAGGACAGCAAAATAAAAGCTTGCACTTTGGCAACCTTGGTCTGTTTCACCATACATAGCAGGAAAGAAGAGAGAGAATCATAGCTTCCACTGGGACCTGTCTCCCTTTCTACATGTATAAGCCCATCCAGGGACTGCATACCCCAGTCTGATACAGGTAGTTTAGCAATTCACTTCTTGTTTTCCCTGGAGCCCACTGGTCGACATTGGAACACCAAGAACTTTTTGACAGATTTCTTAAGAGGAAAATCTCTCCTAACAGCTTTATTTTCCCTATCCTACCAATTACTGTCTAAACGCTTTCACATTTTGAAAGAGCAAGGCAAGAACATGATACAGTTATCAGTCCAAGTACTTTCAATGCACTCTTTTGTCACCAAAGTGGTTTTTATTGTTCTTTTATCAGCAATCGAGATTTTATAAAGTGTGTGCTGTATTAATAATAGACCAGGTTGATGAGTTACTTTGCTATCAGTCAATTTACTGAGCAATCATCATTACCAACCACTTAATCTTCACCGTGACAGCTTGTGATAATGCCAGAAGAACTTCCATGATTAATTTATAGTTTGCAATCCATATATATCAAACAGATAGGGCACATAGTGATATTTGCCACAGTTAATGCAAAAACTAAAGGTAGCAAAACATTTTCATTATGATGTGGAAATGCACCTTTCTGGGGAGAAATAAGGATTTGAAGTTCATTCATGGATCTAGCTCATATGGAATTCTTCATAAATCTCGTGGGTTGTACATGCCAATCAGCCTTACACATCATTATGAATATTTAGCCAAATGCTAAAAGATGTTGACCCCATTTTATACGTATTGAAATCAAGGCATAAAAAATGTTTGTCAACATCATACAAATAAAGTAGCATATAATTCTACATTTCTGATTGTAAGCAACTGCTGAGTGCTATTGATGTGATAGAAATATAAACAGACAATAATAGTGAAGGTTTAGAGGAAACCTGGAGACATTTTATTTTTCAATTCTTTTGCCTAAATCTAGGATGAGATGGAGTATAAAATAGTGGTTAAGAAGAGAGGCCTCTAGCATGACACTCTCTGGGTTCAGGTTTTGGCTCCAACATTTCTTAGCTGTGTGATAATCAACAAGTAGCTTAATTTCTATGTGCTTTAGTTTCCTCATCTGTAACAATAGGGATGATGATGATAATGGTAGTACATGCAACATTGGATGCTAAGAACATTAAAAGTCAATATTTAAGGTGATTAGAACAGCGTGTGGCACATGGTAAGTGGCATATGAGTATTAACTTTTATATATATATACATATATATGTATATATATATAAAGATTTTGCAGCTTTTGGTTGCAGATTGGTGAAGTGTCTGCTGATTAACCTTTGTAGCATGTCTATACAGACTGTTGGTTTGTCTTGTTCCATCATTCTCACTTCTGTGTAGTCCTCCTTCATTCGCTACTTCAAGATTAAGTTCCCTCCTAGGCTTTCTTTTTTTTTTTTTAAACAACTTAGATCTCCTAGGCTTTCTTGCCTCAAGTTGAAGTAATTACAGATCTTTTAAACGTTTCATTGTAACTCCTATTTTCCTATACTTTAATCACCTCTTGCTGGTGCCCCTAACTCACTATTTCAGGAACTATTTTGCCCATTGATGAGTATGGCTCTGAATGCCCCTCCCTTTTTTTAAAAAAAAGATTTATTTATTTTAGAGAGAGGGCAAGCAAGAGAGGAGAGGTGCAGGGGGAGAGGGAGAAACTTTAGCAGACTCTGTGCTGAGTGCTGAGCCCAACATGGGGTGCCATCTCAAGACCCTGAGATCATGATCTGAGCCAAAACCAAAAGTCCAATACTCAGTGCACTGCACCACCCAGGGACACCTCTGCCTTTTATAACGAATGATGGTCTCCTAAGTTTTGAAAGGCCCACGAGAGATTGTCTAAGGCAGTGTTCCTCAAAATGTGATGTGCATCATAATCACCAGTGGCTCTTATTACCAATAAAGATGCTTGGGACCCACCCTGAAGATTCTGATTCAGTAGGTCTGCTGGGGGGCTCTGACAGCTGTACTTTTAAAAATATTACAAGTGATTCTGAAGCAGGTGGGTTGGGAGCCACTGTACCAGGGCATATACTTCCTTATAGACAGAACCAGCTAGATCTACTAGGTTCAAATACTCAAGAAACTCCTTAATGGGAAGCTGGAGCTTAATGCAGTCAGGTATTATAGTCCCATGTTTTTGAGGGGCTCTGTTATTATTATCATCATTATTAAAATATTTAAAATGGAATAATGAAGTTAATGCTTATAGAGCACTTATTATTTATCGGGCAATGTTCTAAATATATTGAACATACCTCTATCAAGGTGTCTAATCTCCATAATCCTGTGAAGTAGAGGCTATGTATCTTACCTTATTTAGCAGAGCTACCTGCCATCCTTGTTTTCACAAACAGAAACAGAAATACGGAGAGGACGCTAGCTAACTGTATTGACCACTTAACCTTTGCTCAGGTTTTCACAGATCTAAAAGTCTGTGAGCCCTAGTTGCTGAGCTAGGTTATTGGCTCTTTCTTTTCATAATATGGAGAATAATAATAAGTGTATCACCATCACTGATTTGTAGACTCTTTCATGACAAGATAAAGGAGTTGGAAAAGATGTCATTCTTTGAAAAGCCTTTCGAAGCCCTGTCTTGAAGAAAATGGGAGGAGTTTCATTCAATATATTCTGGAGACAGGTCCTCCTAAGTGCGAATCCAATAATTCAGGGCAGGAACCTCTCTCATGCCTTCCTCAAAGAAGTCTTTATAGAAATATCCATGAAGTCCTAGGTTTTTCACAGAATGAAATGGAAGAGGAGGGGTTAGTCAGAGGGGCTTCTTGGCTGAAAATTTTCACTTTCTCCTAAGTCTTGAAAATGTTCTGAAACAAACCTCAGAGCACAAGAGAAAAGGTGTTTGTGATGCATTTAGGTATGAAAGGCAATGCCTTTGGGTGACAAAATACTGGAATTAAGGGGAACATTTTTGATGTGTTAAGGAGAGAGAAACCCCTTGAACTTGGAACTAGACTGGAAATCTCTATGCACTAGGTGGGAGGCTTATACAGATTTTGACTTTCTTATCTAGGAATTGTGTGATCCTAGAGATGAGACAGGGAAGTTCTTGCTGTAGTTCTTCGAGTGCCTAGGAGGTTAAGAATATTTTTCTCTTGGGCAGAGTTTCGGATTGCCCCTGCTCTTTGTGGGCAGCTGCATTTTGGGACTGGTTGGGATTCTACAGACTCAGAGGGGAAAACCAGGTTCTTTGGGGTATGCATATTTCCTGTCCTTCACTACAAATAATAAAAAAGCACAGGCAACATTAATAATAAGCAACAATAGATAAATAGACATGTGGAATAGAATGCAAGAAATAATCTGCTAACCTAAGGCAAAAAAATAAGTAAATAAATGAGGTGGCAAAGGCCATGTCCGTCTAAGGTGATAAAGATGGGCTACTTTGTAGGAAAGAGGAGAGGGTACACTTGCTACTCAAAGTGTGATCTGCAGACCAGCTCACATGGGCCTTACCTGGGAGCTTGTTAAAATGCAGAATCTCGGACCGTATCCTAGCCTGGATCTATTGAATATACATCTGCATTTTAACAAGCTCAGCAGATGATTTCTTCTCACTTTAAACTTTGAGAAGTGCTGGGGTAGAAGAATTATTTAAGGTCTCACGTTTGCTGCTCCATTTTTGTGTTCTCTCTATGAGGAAATCCCCCCCTTTTTTGTGGCAGGAAAAGGGGAAATGAACCTCGTCTTGAGTGGTAAATGTAGAGACCAACCTCAGAAAAATCACAAAAGCATATTACACTCTCCTTCTCTGGTCCTGACAGTAAAAGAAAAACCAAGCAATGGCTGGGCCTTTCCATTTCCATTACGTGTTGCAAATAGGAACACAAAAATCATTACCTCATTCTCCATAAACATTTCTGAGCAGCACTTTGTGCATGTGACACTTACTTGGTTGTGACTCTTTTGTTCATAGCTGAAAAGTACTGAGAAGCATCCCTAAATTGGCTTCAAATTTGGGGTAGGTGAGGAACTGCTGGGGGAAGTTAAATGAAGTTGGTAAAGAATCATTCTGACAGGATAGGTATTAAGACTGACTACTTGTATCATGGTATGGAAGCCTGAAACAGTGGCTGTAATTGAAAACCTGAATCCCCCTTTTGTTATACAAGTAGACAGTGAAGGCCCCATAGTCAAAATTATTCTAAAGTTATTTTCAGCCTATATAGGGACCGGCTACACAATTTGGGTTCTGATTGTGGTTAAGTATATACTTTAGTAAGAAAAAGTTTGGGGAAGTCAAACAATCCAAGGGGTAACCACCTGCTAGGAGTGTAAATGGAGCAGGGCTTCCAGGGACTACGGAATACCATGAAACATGATTTGTGTCTGTAAGTCCATTGTCACACTGAGACAGTTCCTAAACACTATGCACAAATAATAGCCAGACTTTGGATCCTCAACAGAATGATAAAAATTTATTGATAGTCTTGCCAAGCCCGTGATCTCCAGCTACTTGGCCAAGGCTGCAGTTTTTTAAGAGTACATGGGGGGGTGACATCAGAATTTGAATCCAGACCCAGCTTACTTGAGACCTCAATTATGTTTTCTATCCATCAACAGCAATGAATGAATGGCCTTCCTTGGTTATACCTCCTGGAGAGAACTGAAGAATCATCTACTTACATCTTGGAAAATATACCAATCAATGAGCCAGTCTACACACCATGCAGCCAATTTACCCGAATCCCAACTAATCAAGAAAGCAACTAACCAACAAATCAATTGAATTCCACAAATTCTTAAGCTCTTTGGACCAGATACTCTGCTAGGTGACAACAGTATAAAATTTAATAAGGTAAAGTCCCTGGTCTTAAGGAAAAGACAGACATTTAAAGAAATAATACCATATGATAAAAGATAAAATAGAGGAAACCGTGTTTTCTGCCTGGAAATAGCAATGAGATGGAGGGACAGGTGCAGGTAAGATATAAAAAGGGGATAACATTTCAACTTTGTTTTAAAGAATGAGTCTGAATGTTGAGATAACCTCTCCAGACCTTGGTCACAGCATGAGCAAGATCATGGAGGCATCAAAGGTCATGTTTTTTTTTTTTTTTTTAGAACAGCGAGGATTGAGGATAGCATGGGGGTGGGGAAGTCATAGCACATAAGTGCCATCTTCCACATGCCTAAATAGATTAATCTGAGCTTACATTACAGCTGCTCAGCAGCTGGATTTCTCTAAAATAACCCAAATAGGCTTGAAAATTTGTCATTTCCCACATGGAAAGATTTAGACCCCTACTAAGCCAAGTGTTTTCACCTGAGTATTAAGAGGTTTGGGCAGTTAGATCATTTCTAAGGGCTCTTCCAACACTAATGATTTAGTTTCCATGTTTATGTTTGAAAGGTAGGTAATTAGATAGATATGTTTAAACTTTAAAGGAAGGAGGTATATTTCAAGCTGAAAGGTATCACTAGGTATTTCAATTTGTTCTCAATTTCTGTCTCAATGTCACAGCTCTAAGATGTTAGTTTGAACTCTTTGATAGTTCTTAACTTTGACAAAGATGCTAAGGCGTGGGCTTTGTCAACTTCTTTTCTTTGTGTTGTGTTTACTTTTTCTGATTTAAAGAAAGGCTTGGAATGAAAACGCACTCAAGTGTCTGTGCTGTGTGTGGCATTGTGCTGATTGGCATGAGACCTCTTAGCTGCATGGTGATTAGAAGAAAGAACACAGAGCCCTAGAAAAGGGAGCTGTTATGCAATGTCAATGACGATGATTCTTCATAGCAGATGACAAGGCTTGTCTCTAGGTATATCGGCCAACAGAAAGTTTTGGCTGTGATACCTTCTCACTTTCTCTTTCTATATCCTTGTCCCTGTATTCTCTTTTCCCGTGAAAAATACCATGTAGTCATCCGGAAAGAGGAGATATTTTTGGCAAGGAATTTACTAGAATCGCTTGAATATCATTACATGGATAACCGCTTATTCTGCCTACTTAAATGTTGAGCCCTTAATAGGCTTATCTGCCTGTAAGACAGTCAGATGTCTTGACAAAGATTTTCTCCTTAACCAAACTTTAGTCAGATTCCTCTGATTCTTCTTCTCAATTAGGACTTGAACTTGGCTGAGCCCAGTTTTATGACCTGAGCTGAAGGCGGACGCTTAACCATCTGAGCCACCCAGGTGCCCCTACTGAGCCCAGTTTTAGCAAATAATTTTGCTAAGCCAATTTATCAAGAATCCCCTTACCTTTGGAGTCGAACCAAGCTCTTCTTTTCCAGGTGTTTATATGTGATCAAGCTCCTCATTGCAAGAATCCTATTAAGCAAGTTTAGGAAGAGTCTACCCTTGATATCTAATCAAGATCGACTTTGTAATTTTCCCTTCACTGTTCTCTTCACTCTTCCCATTTGCTACAAATCCCCAGCTGTCTTGGCCATATTGGAAACTGACTTCAGTCTCTCTCCCGAGTTATGATAGTCTCTCTCTTATTGTAGTAATCTTGGATAGATTCTTCCTTACCATTTTAACAAGTGCCAGAATAATTTCTCTTTGACAGTCTGCATGAGTCCTTGTGGTAGGCAGGATTCTAAGACAGCACCCATAACCTTCACCATGACCCCCAGGCCCCAGGTGTTACTCCCATGGTTATCTTGTTACATGGTAGAAGGAATTTTGCAGATGTAATTAAGGTCACTAACTAGTTGACTGTAAGGTAAGGAAATTGTGGAGGCTGGCCTATCCTAATCATCTGACCCTGTTAAAAACAGAGTTTTCCCATCTGGTAGCAGAAAAGGAAGAGATTCAAAAAATGAGAAATGATTTAATGTACCATTGTTGATTTGAATATAGAAGAGCTAGGTGGAAAGGATCTGAGACTGGTTTCTAGGAACTGAGAGTAGCCCATGGTCAACATCCAGTAAGTAAGCAGGACTTCGGTCCTGTAGCTGCAAGGAACTGAATTCATGTCAACAACTTGAGTGAACATGGAGGTAGAATCCTCCCCTAGAGTCTCTTGAGAAGAGCCCAGGCTAGTTCACCTTGATTTTTCCAATTGTTAATACTTTGATTTTGGCCTTAATGAGACCTAAGCAGGGAACTCAGATGAGCCTGCTCAGACTTCCAACCTACAGAACAGTGAACTAATAAATGGGTGTTATTTTTTTTAAAGATTTTATTCATTTATTTGACAGAGAGAGAGAGAGATCACAAGCAGGCAGAGCGGCAGGCAGAGAGAGAAGAGGAAGCAGGCTCCCTGCTGAGCAGGGAGCCCGATGCAGGGCTTGATTCCAGGACCCTGAGATCATGACCTGAGCCGAAGGCCGAGGCTTTAACACACTGAGCCACCCAGGCGCCCCAATGGGTGTTATTTTAAGCCACAAAATTTGTGGTAATTTGTTACTGCAATAAAAAAACTAATATATCTTATTTACTTATCAGGGAGAGGGTTGATTGACTGCCAACTTTTAGTCAGCTCTGTAACCTTCTCTATATGGCATGAAACCATATGGCCAGGTTTTTCTTAAATTCAGTCATCTCAACTCCCTTATTTAAAAGATAGGTAAAATCAGCTCTTTAGGATTTCACGTGGCATGAGGCATTGAAAATAGAAGTTAGCAGTGCTTATAACACAAACTCATTCACTTAAATATTTATTGGAGGTCTACTATGTACAAGGTACTCAGTGATACATAAATTCATTCAGGATATGATTGAGGGTTTTATAGGCAGCTGATTTCTTACAGCTGCTTTTTAAAAATAGAATTAGAAACTACATGAGGAGACTCAGCTTTTTAAATTCTCTATCTCTATCTATCTATCAAGATACTTAATTTAAGGAATTGGCTCATGCCATTGTGAAGGCTTGGCAAGTCCAAAATCTGCAGTGTAGGCTGTCAGGCTACAGATAAAGGGAAGAAATGCAATTTAAGTCCAAAGGAAGTCTGCTGACAGAATTCCTTGTTCTTTCAGGGAGTTCGGTCTTTCTCTCTGAAAGCCTGATTAGATGAGGCCCACCCACATTATGGAGGGTGTTCTGCTTTACTCA
This sequence comes from Ailurus styani, assembly GCA_002007465.1. NCBI lineage: Eukaryota > Metazoa > Chordata > Mammalia > Carnivora > Ailuridae > Ailurus > Ailurus styani. The sequence goes on from LNAC01000247.1 coordinate 1,481,738, forward strand.
AAATCTATGGATTTAAATATTAATCTCATTTAAAAAAATACCTTAACAGAGACATCTAGAGTAAGGTTTGACCAAATATCTGAGTACCATGGTCTGGCTAAGATGATGCATAAAATTAACCATCACACTCCCTATCATGAGCGGAGCAGTGAAGATCAGGCTTCCGCCTTTTCCTGACCACCAACAGGGAAAGAGTCCTATTTAGTCGCTTGCCAGAGACAGTTTACTGCCAGACAGAAAGAGAATCTCCCTGCCTGCCCAGTGACTTCTGCCTCATACCGAGCAACCTGATGAAACTTTCTTCTTTCCTTGAGGAGGATCCAGGGGTGGGCTGGAGAAAAGAATGGAGTTTCTCATAAGCTCCAGAGAAAAGAGAAATGTCCTGACTGAGAAAGGAACTTGGGGAGTAGAAGAGAAGAGTTCTTCCAAAATACAGTGCCTGCTTTCAAAGAGTTTATAACCTAATCGGAATAATACAGAAATGACTGGTGAGCCTGGCCTCTCCTGTTCTTTGGAGGAGAAATCAAAGAAGTCGTGTAATCAACATTACACAATTATCCTTTATCAGTTGTTTCATTTTCCATGGTTTCAGTTACCCGTGGTCCACTGCGGTCTAGAAGAAGATGAGCCTCCTTCTGATGTCTTGTCAGAAGTTCGAAGTAGCCTAATACTACATCACATGCCAACCTACGTCATTCTCCTCACTTCGTCCCATCACATAGGCATTTTGTCATTTCACTTCATCACAAGAAGGGTGAGTACAGTACAAGCCAGTATTTTGAGAAAGAGACCATATTCACATATCTTTCATCACAATATGTTGTTAAAAGTGTCCTACTTTATTATTCGTTATTGTTGTTAATTTCTTACTGTGCCTAATTTATAAATTAAGTTTTAGCATAGGTATGTATGTATGTATAGGAAAAAATGCTGTATATATATATTTATATACATGTATATGTATGTGTGTATATATATATAGTTTTTGGTACTATCTGCATTTTCAGGGACCCACTGGGGGTCTTGGAACATATCCTCCATGGATAAGGGGGAGACTATTATAAATGATGTGGGAAGAAATAATTTCAACTCCAACCATGAGTTATAAACTCAGTGATTCTAAGCTATCAATTAGGACCCAGGAAAAGGACACACTATTACTTTGTTCAAGACCAACACAGTCTTGGTAGTAAGAGCCTGAGCTCAGACAGTCCTGAGTTCAAATAGTGACTAGGACCACCTGCTCTGTGTGTGTGTGTGTGTGTGTGTGTGTGTGTGTGAGATCTATAAAGTGAGGGGATGCATATCTACCTCACAAGGCTTTTGTGAGGATGGTTTGAGATATCTTATGGAAGGCACTTCAAACAGTGCCCAGAACATAGTCGGAGATTGACAAACTAGAGTTTGAATGATTGTGAATAGTAGCAGTACCATCACTAGAGATGCCAGAAATGAGGGTGTGTGAAATGAGTCCATTCTTGAACACATACTGAAGAGTATGTGCCTGTTTATAGACCTACTCACCTTTGTCAGTGGATAGCCCATGGAGAACAATGGATCTTTTCTCAATCCTTCCTTCTTGCTGCATAAGTGACATTAACGGGACCTGTACACAAGAAATAAATATGAAAAATCAAAAGTATGTATATTGTTTACCCTGCACATTATTTGCTGCCTTGTATTGTGCCACAACTTTTGTATCGAGCTTTGTGACCTTGAATGGAAACAGCGAGTTACTTTGGATTTAATTGTTATAATTTATTGCTTTTTCTGCCTTCAGCTGCTGACTGTAAATTTTTGTAGAGAAACGCAGAAACGCTTCCTGTTCTTGACACATAAAGGGCTTTTTCGCCTAGTTATGCTCATAATATTATGCTGGGTGACCTTTGCATCTGTGGCTTAGTTTTATGATTTAAAAACTGTGCTTTGGCTGACAGACAATTCTGGAAATGATTTTTTTAAAAAGATTTATTTATTTATTTGACAGAAAGAGAGATCACAAGTAGGGAGAGAGGCAGGCAGAGGGAGAAGGAGAAGCAGGCCCCCGGCTGAATAGGGAGCCCGGTGCGGGACTCAATCCCAGGACCCTGACATCATGACCTGAGCTGAAGGCAGAGGCTTTAACCCACTGAGCCACTCAGGCACCCGCGGAAATGATTTTTTTTAACCTAATGCAAATTGCCCGAGCCCAAGACATAACGCAAGTTTCTCTCTTTATATTTCCTGTTAGCATCACCAGTGTCATGTGGCCTATAAATCAATTAATCTGCCCTGGATGAGAGGCTTAAGTCCTGTGAAAACTGCTCAAGAAAATACCTTTGTCTCTACCAACTTTCATTTCCAACATGGAATTCTTGTAAAATCTTATTAAGAGGCAGTTGGAACTAAAAACAATCAATCAGTTTCTTGTTTAGATAAAAGGCTCAGTTCTGATCTATAACAAGGTCCATTTGAGTGGGGAAGAAGAATTTTTGTACTGACTGTACAACTTGGTTGTGCCTGAAGCCTTCCCCTCTTTCCCTTCCCCTGTTGTTTGTGAAGAAAAGGAAGTACACCATAGGTAATTGGTCTGTGCAGCCCCCACTGGTTTTTGATTGTGGAAACACAGGCCAAGGCCTGAGCATCTTGTTGACTCAGTTGAACAGATGGAAAGCACGAAGATTCACCCTCATCAGCAGGTTAGAATCTGGCAACTTGAGTTTATGAGATTTAATATGCATATGAATAAGTAATAAGGAGGCAAAGTATTTATCTCCCCACAAACTTAAAATAATTTTTCCTTTCACAAAAATGCAATAAAAGCAAAATTAAAAGAAGTATTTTATTTTCTCATAAGCACTAATGAACAAGGGCAGGGTGGTCTTGGACTTGGAACTGTAGCTCATGAGTCCCATTTAAGGCCATACCACCCATAACCTGTCGGCAGGCCAATTGCCTGTTGAAATCCATGGGGAATTCACCAACTTCCAGGGGAGAAGATCAAGTCTCTGAGAAGCTCCTGCTTGTAAATTCATTCACTTCCCTCTCCTCTTTTTATGGTACATATATTATGATGATCAGTTTTATTACTGCTAGAGCCTTTTAAGAGAAAACATGCTGGCAGATGATTAAGGGTGACCATGTCCTCTGGTGAAGTTACTGCAAGGCCTTGCAAATGCACAGTGCTAACCTGTGCACAGACTCATGGGGTTTTGCATTCATTTCTTTATAGATTATGCCCGTACATGGGGAACAAAATATGAAAATAAGGGGGCAGAGCAGACATTAAGGGGTTGAAACCATTTTCACAGCAGTATCTTGTCAGCTTTCCATTGTCCTCTGACTTATCAAGATCCAAACTCTCACAGCTGGTGCACGTTTTGATGCCAAATGACTGGCGTGGCTGAAATTGGAAGTGTCAATGTCTCCCTGTATCAATGTAGTCTTCTCGTTGTCCTGTGTAACTGCCGACCATAAGTCTGGATTGTAAAGAGAATATATTTTTTTTGAGGTGTGTGCTTTTTGAGCTTAGGTCTAGGGCAAGGAGATGTATGGGTGAGAAGTCAAGTGAAACGAAAATCCTGCTGAGTGCCTGCTTTCAAGTTGTCAACCAGGGATGTGCCAAAGCTATTGGCAGAAGTTCAGGTTCTTTTGAACAAGGGCAACGTACCAATCCAAGAACCAAGGACAGCAAAGGAACTGTGTGCTTGTGCTCTCCCATATTGGCTCATTAGGTTTGAGTCACCCATTCTTTTTTTTTTTTTTTTTTTTTTTTTTTTT
>LNAC01000247.1:1485553-1533848 GCA_002007465.1 Ailurus styani
TTTATTTCACAGAGGGAGAGAGATCACAAGGAGGCAGAGAGGCAGGCAGAGAGAGAGAGGGGGAAGCAGGCTCCCCGCTGAGCAGGGAGCCCGATGCGGGCCTCGATCCCAGGACCCTGAGATCATGACCTGAGCCGAAAGCAGAGGCTTCAACCTACTGAGCCACCCAGGCGCCCGAGTCACCCATTCTTAATAGGAATCTTTCTCTGGCTGCTGGTGATATCAACCTAACAAGAGCAGGCCCAAATTTAGGATTCTTAAGGGCTATTCAGAGGACAAGGGAGCAACTAGAGTGAAACTAACAGAATAGTTGAGCCAGATGGGGTCAAGAGTGGTGGTGTATCCATCTGAAAAAAGATGTTCTGAGTGTCTGATTCACGGAGTCAGTCTGAAGAGTAAAATAAAAAAAAAAATTAAAAAAATAAAAAAATAAAAAAAAGAGTAAAATAAAATGACTTAGAAGGTTTCTAAATCATATGCGGGTGAATGTATGTCCGTGCTCACAGGCACACCCATGATGTCTGTGCTTGCAAATATGGATCTCCTGATGTCCTCAGAACTTCATTTTTTGGAGAGAGCTCTCAGGTTTTGAAGGTTCAGTCCAGTCCATTTTCTGAGCCCCTCCAATGTGAGCAGAGCCAAAAGATCCTTGTGGTTGCTGAATTCTAGAATTAGCCTCACTTCCATTGGCCCTGAATGTCTAATGTGCTTACTTGGTGGTGTTCCTAGTTCTTGCAGATGCTTACCAAATCGCAATGTTCCCACTCCCATCATGTCCACCAGGCTTCTGTGGCAAGTTCATGGTTTGGTTTTGAGTTTTGCACTGGGACTAAGTTTGTTTTCAGTACCTCTCCACTTTGGCTCGATTCTTATACTCAGATACTGACTTTTTACTTCACGAAGCCCTACATTTAAGAGTTCCTTTAAACTTGGGACATTGGCTTGTCTGCTGCTCTAACAAATACCCTATAGTTGGATCTGTGCCCCTCACCCTGGCTGGACATACTGCCATCTTCTTTTGTCTCCTCACTCAAATAGATTGAGAAGTCAGAGCATGTTATTTGCTTGAGATTTTCTGTTTGATGACAATCGACATCTGAGAGTTCATACTTTGACAAAAAAGGCATTTGGGCGTTAGAATTCCTTGAAATGTTCAAATGAATGAAAGTATTAAGTAGCTAGTAATTTTAGTGTGTTTTAGTAGTATATAACCTAGTTGTATATATTTTCATTTTTTAAACAACTCATCACTGGTCTCATGTATTCCTACTTCTGGCTCTGATTTGGTCATTAGCAGTATCATTTTGTATCAGTGTTTCCTTGTATATATGTTACAAACTTTATTGCAGTTTTTATAAGCAATTTTTGTCACACATTTGTGAAAGTGAGCTATGTATTTTAATGAAATCTGTCACATATTTATAATTAATTGAATAGAACAGGTAGGAAATAGACTGGTTTTGTGTAATCCCAAATTTAGAATTTCAAGGATTTCTAAGTCGGTCTTCTTTATTTATTTATTTATTTTTAAAGTAAGCTCTATGGCCTATGTGGGGCTCCAACTCATGACCCTGAGATCAAAAATTGCGTGCTTTATAACTTGATGTTCTTTAGAAACAGACTTGGGTGGGCAGGGGATAAAAGACAAAGAAGGAAGGGCTTAATAATGATGAATCATGTTATTATCAGATAATGTATTTCCCCATCATTTCTCTACTTTTGTGGGTTTTCATAACTGTAAATATACCATATGCGGTAATTTTATAAAGATGCCAAATTATAAATAATACCTCCTAGCACTGCTAAACCAACAAAAGACTCTTTAATCTGTCCCTGGTGCTAAAATATTACATATATTTCCATCCGCTTCTTTGGGGTCTCCTGAGGCATGCGAGGGGGGAGTTCAAGCGGAGAAAGCAGTGAGGCGTCTTGGAGCCCGGTGACACCTGTGCTCTGTGCAGAGCACTTTTTGTGCACGCTTTGTGGTCAAACTCCTGCTCTGCATGTGTGTGTACTTACTGGTTCAAAGTTTTTGAATATGTTGCTGATTAACAGGAGGTAGACTTGAGATTAAGAGGGGCTGAAATGTCAAGCTGAGGCATGTTCTTGCACATAGAATGGCCCACGTGAGGTTACTACTCATCACGTGTGTACAGATCCTTAGCTATGTGAATTATCATTTTTCTGATACTAGGCAACCAAAGGAAGTCCAGAAACAAATTAGATGTTGAGGCAAATGCCAGTTCAGTTGACAATGATAAGCCCGGATTTCGAAACTTCCCGTATATCCCAGGTTTGTGCTCGTCATTAACGGACTTGATTAATAAGTAAGTAGTCTCACCTTTGAACTCCTACAATACACCTAGCAAAATCAGTTCGATAGATTAAAGTTCCATGTGAGATTAAGTTTTAAAAAAATCTCACCAGTCAAAACCTTAAAATCTTAAAAAAACAAAAAACCTTAAAATCTTTAAGGCACACTGATTTAATGAAAATAGTGTCTCTTTTACTATAATGATAATGATAATAATAATCATTTTTACAGAGTATGATCTTACATATGATCTCATTTGTTATAACAGCCCAGTAAAATAGGTAGCATGGGAATGTCATTTCTGTTTTACCAATGAGAAAATTAAAGCTCGAAAAGGTAAAATGACTTACTCAGAGGCACAGGGCTATCGTGGCCCAAAGCCAGGATTCCAATCCAGTTCTCCATTCCTTATTCAGCGATTTTTACCCGACGTGCCTTGCAGCCACACTGCCTAAATGTTCCTTGTTCTGAAGCCAGGGACCCTTTCCCCCATGTGGAGGGCCTCTGATGCCCTGGTTCACAGGGAGGGGCCTCTGTCTCTCAAGGAGGGAGATTCTTGGTGCACCTTGATTTTGGCCCAGTGTGGTGAACTAGGAGGTTCCTCGCTGGACTCGAATGGGGATGTGAGCCCAAGATGAGAAGTTAATTAGACCTTTCAATATCTAATGAGGTTTCCCATAATTTATCACCAGTAGAGAGCACTGTAAGATTAGAATTAATGGCGGCCATCCTTGAAGAAAGGATTGTTTATATCATGAATGTATTACAAAGGCAGAGTTAAAATGATTGATTTTAAGCAAGAATGATCTGCCCTTGTAATAGTAGATCATTTCCATCAGTTGAATCTTTAGAGAGCAGTCATTCAAAACTTGCATTTAAATATAATATCAATATTAAAAGAAGTAGGCATTGCTTGCTTGCTGAAGTGAAATGGAAGAGATTCAATTCTGAATCAAAACCCAGGCTTGCCTCCTTTCTCCTTGAATATCTTGCTTCCAAACTGCTGTTGGAGTATTTGGAACATAGAGCTCCTTCTCTCTCCCAGCTCCTATTGTTGCAAATGGGACTTCACACATACGGAATAGGCTCTAACATCAGTTAGTCGAAAATCTTACAGGACTTCATTCTGATTGCTTTTATTTCTTTTGCTTGGTATTTGCGGCTGTTGGGTTTTCTTAAAACATTTTTCTGGTTATAAATATAAAATCATTTCAGGAGTAACCTTCACTGTATTCATTGTACTCACATAGTTAAAAGACATTCAGTAAATACAAATCAGTGCTCACAGTCGATGGACTGAAATATTGGCATTTAGTTGCAACCCGATTATGGTATTTTACTAGTCTAAACATTGAGATGTATCACACAATGACTTTCGTGCTGTGGAAAGCTTTGAAATGGATCTGCCTTAAAGATAGATGCATTTATACTTCATATGTTTTCCATCATTTTTTTTTTTACCAATTTGCTAGCTCCCCAAACTAGCGGTATTTAAACAAATTCTTCCCCCACACCCATTTTGTTCTCTGATTTCACCCTGCCGTGAAGTCTCAATGTGAAATTGCCGATAACATGATTGATCATTTAGCTGACAGCATAATCCTGAGTGCGGGGTAGAAACTTAGCTTCATATCCAGTAAGAGGAGAGGCTGGAACACAGAGGTATTAAAATACGAGTATCTCAAATGAAAACAGAGGTAACACGAGAGCTTTAATGTTTGAATAAATCTTTTCCCCCCTGATAAACGTGCTTTCCTTTTCAATTTTGTTTCAGTACTTAGGTTTTCTTATAAGTAGTATATTTATTTGAAAAAGTCTCTCTTCCTTTACCCCTCTTTTATCACAGCAGTAAAAGAACGCCCCCCCCCTTGCTCCCCCTTGCAAAATGAGCCTGCAAATGCTCTCTCCTGTAAGTCCTCAGTGACTTGTGTGCCTGAATAAGGAAGGGGGATGTCCGTAGTAATACTTCACGTTGGATGAGCCCCATTCAGAAAACAATTCAACCAGATTTCTGCTTATACAGGTGCCATTAGGTGGGCTTCTGGTCACAGTGAGAGGTTACGTAGCCAACCAGGTGCGCTGCACATGGGGGTGAGGATTTTGCATTTTTTAAAGTGTGAGGAAGCTACTGCACTTACCCAGAATATAGAACCACTGTGCCCATTGTTGCTGTTGAATACCCCAACTATAGGTTCTATTGTTTTATTTCCCTGGAGGGGCTCCGCCTGCACTTACCTAGTATATGGAACCACTGTGCCCATTGTTGCTGTTGAATACCAAGTCCATTAACAAAGGTTTTTATAGCCTTCAGTAGGGTTTTCAATTGGGGGTTGTTGTTTTTAATTTTGGCTTTCATGTAAGGATTGGCATTTTAAGGCTACTGTGAAAGTTAATTTACTGACAGTGATAGATAGCATCTATGAAATACAGAATACGGTTCTCTAGAAAATACTAGTGTGGACATACACATAACAGAAAATATATGATGAAAAGATTTCAAATTATTTAGGTTAAATATCTGATGAGACAATGGATATCAATACCCTTTATGTACTCTGGAATCCCACCCCAGCAAGATAGTATTTTTCTAATAATGCTTCAAATCTTACATATTTTGAATCTATTCTTTGGGGCTGATAATTTTATGTATACATGAATGTCTCCGAAGTGAAGGTGTGAGCAGAGGTTAACTAATAAGCCAAAATGGCAAATACTGAGGCACCTCCACTCAGCCTGTGTGAAGAAAGAGAGTAAAAAAATCCAGAAAGTGCCCCGAGGTTTTCTGTAGGTTACAGAGCCCTTGTTCTTTCTAGCCCTTTCCAATTCAGGTTTCTTCTTGTGCAGTTGTTCAACAGTTGCTTCTCATTTTTGCTTTATATTTGACTTATTGTCTTGTTTTCATAGTTGAGCTTCGAAATGATAAATTAAAAGCATGAACAGAAGGACTTATCAGAAGCTTCCATCACTGAGCTGAAGCTCTCAGATTTGGATGTGGTTCACTTGTGTATTTCATGTAATTTTTGCTCTCTGTGCAGGCCAGCCTTGTTCTGCAGAGAACTCGTGGTTGCTGTTTGTCTCATTATTTCCTTATTCAGGTTCCAGTGATGTGCATGTGTGAGGCTTTAAGAATATTCTTCTTGTGCTGTATGTGTCCTCCTAACAAATGCCTAAAAGTCATGAGCATCAGGAGTAATGGGATAGACTTGAGGCAGCTCAACTTTTTTCTTGTCTGGAAGATCTTATATTACACAATAATAGGAAAGTAGAAAATTTGGAGTCAGAACAAAACATATGGGTCTCCAACTATCACGTGATCCTCTCTATACACTACATAGCACAGAGTTTGACATAACCCACCTTGGACCAGGTCCACTGTGGTATTCAGTTACTGGCAGTGCTAGAAACACTTGGTGAATCATGGACTCGCCAATAACGAAGCAGTTCTCTGGCTCTGACCCCAAGGATGGTATGACAGTGGGACTCCTATATATTACGTAGAAAGAAACACACACACACACAAATATGGAAATATAGGGAATGATCTTGTCCACCCACCCTCCAATGGGGTTTAATACATTCCTCTGTTTTATCCTTCACACCTGTGGACTAATATTACATTTATTTCAATGACTATATGACTCTTCATGTTCCCTCAAAATTAACCTCAGGAAGAATCTGTTACATCATTCTGCCATCTCAGCCAGGGCCACGTAGATACTCAGTAAATTTTCACTGTAGTAATGAATGAATGCATCTGTTAGGGTGAAAATGAGGATTTCCAAACTAGATTCATTTTGTTGGTCTTTCACCTTTGGTACCTCTAATTACATTTCTCCTTCAAAGATTGATCTCAAGAAATATTGTTGCTGTTTCTAATTTAAAAACCTCTGTCTCCTATAATAATTGAGAAAATGTTTACCAAATGCCTGGAACGGTTCTTGACACAAGGTAGGCAGGCACTATTAGAATAAAAGTTTGTTAAGTTCTTCCTTTCCAACCAGGGCTGGGCACAATGGCTCCCACAAAGAAGAGTGACAAGAACAAGGGACATTCTGCCATCAATGAGGTAGTGACCAGTGAAAACACCATACCATTCCCAAGTACATCCATGGAGTGGGTTTCTAGAAGCTTGTTCCTTGGACAATCAAAGAGATCCGGAAATGTGCCATGGAGTAGATGGGAACTCCAGATGTGCACATTGACACCAGGCTCAACAAAGCTGTCTAGGCCAAAGGAATAAGGAACATTGCATACTGTATCCGGGTGCAGCTGTCCAAAAAATGTAACGAGGATGAAGAGTCACCAAACAAGCTCTATACATTGGTTCCTTATGTACCTGTCACCACTTTCAAAAATCTACAGGGACGCCTAGGTGGCATAGTTTGTTAAGCATCTGACTTCGGCTCAGGTCATGGTCTCAGGGTCCTAGGATCGAGCCCCAAGGCCTGAGCTGAGCTCCCCGCTCAGTGGGGAGTCTGCTTCTCCCTCTTCTTATGGCCCTCCCCCTACTCATGCACACGCACGCTCTCTCCCTCTCAAATAAATAAATCAAATCTTTAAAAAAGATCTACAGACAGTTAATGTGGATGAGAGCTAACCACTGATCATCAAATAAATGTATAAAACTGCAAAAAAATAAAAACAAAACAAAAGTTTGTTAAAAACAATGTGATTTGTGCTGGTAGGTTCAATTGCTTTAAATAAAAGAAAAAAGGGTATGGCATTTACGAGCTGTATGCAAACAAAGGAATTTAGGGATAGCTTTATACTATATAGAAAAAAAAAGCTGAAAGGGGAAAGAAATCCAAGAAGGAAGAAAGGAAAGAATTGTTTCAGTCTCCTATTGATTAAAATTCCATCTTATTTTGGACAAAAATAAATGTCGTTTTTCAGACTTTTTTGACATTTAAAAAACTGTGGTAAAATGCATATAACAGAATTTACCATTTTTACCATCCTAAGATACACAATCGAGCAATATTTAATACACTCACAATGTTGTGCATCATTCACCACTTCTAGTTCCAGAGCACTTTTATTACCCCAAAGGAAACCCCATACCCATTAAGGGTTACTCTCCACTTTCCTCTCCTCTAAATCCTCTGAAGATTTGCTTATTGTGGATATGTGATATAAATGGAATCATACAATATGTGGCATTTAGCTACTGATTTATTTTATGTAGCATAAAATTTTTGAGATTTTTTTTAGTGTTACAAGATTCATTGTTTATGAGACATGGAACATGTGTCAGTGCTCAGCACTTCATTCCTTCTTATGGCTGAAGAATGTTCCATTGTGTGGATAGACCATGTTTTGTTTATCCACTCGTCCATTGATAGACATGTAGGTTATTTCCACTTCTCAGTTATTGTGAATAATGCTTCTGTGAACATTTGTGTATACGTTTTAATGTGAGCGCCTGTTTTCAATTCTTTTAAACATACACACAGGTGTGGTAGTTCTACGAATAGCTTATTGAAATGCCATCGTGTTCTCCACAGTGGCTGAGTCATTTTACATTCCCACCAGCGGTGTATGAAGGTTCCACCTTCTCCACACCTTCACCCACACTGATTATTTGCCACTTTTCCAAATTGTAGCCATCCTAATGGGTGTAATTCTTTTTTACTCTAAATGTCTTCCCAAAGCCCCACTCTGGAAGTCTGCAGTATTGTGCAGGGCACACACAAGGCATTCTGTACCACCAGCACTGTTTGGCCTTTGTGCCTCTACACCCCCATTCTGGAGCTTTCCTTTACCCACCTTCAGTAGTGCCTCTTCTCTTTTTTTCAAGTGCTTAGTTTCTGCCTTGCTCAAGGTCTGACTTACATCAAGAGAATTTTACAGCATCTCACTCCTGATGGGGGTGTTTAATTTAATTTAATTTATTTTAATTTTTAAGATTTTATTTATTTATTTGACAGAGTGGGAGAGTGAGAGAAAGTGCAAGCAGGGAACAACAGAGGGAGTGGTAGAAGCAGGCTGCCCACTGAGCAGGAAGCCCCACGGGGGGCTTGATCTCAGGACCCTGAGATTATGACCTGATCTGAAGGCAGACACTTAACCAACTGAGCCACCCAGGTGCCCCTGAGGGTGTTTAATTTTAATAGGCCAACTAGACTTCTGAAATTTCCAGCATCGGTCAGTAGGCATAGTTTTAGGAGACAGAGAGTAGTCAATAGGCTCTCTACGAGCAACTATTAAACACAGTGTTCATGAGTTCATACTCTGTTGACTGGATAAATAAGGGATGCCTAGCGTGAACAAGGTTCTTATCAGAAAGCACATTAAAAGGAGTCTGTTGGTCACCTGTCAGGAGAGAAGTCATTCACTCATTTAGTAAGAATTGGCCAAATGCTTAGTTTATGCCAGGCACTGGGCAAGCCATGATGGGTTGAATCTGTGCTAGCTCCTACCCTCAAGGAGTTGTTTTTTTTTTCCTTGAGGATTGATTTATTTGAGATAAAGAGGGAGAGAGAGAGAGAGAGAGAGAGAGAGAGAGAGAGAGAGAGAGAGAGAGAGAGNGAGAGAGAGAGAGAGAGAGAGAGAGAGAGAGAGAGAGAGAGAGAGAGAGCGCACATGGGGGAGGAGCAGAGAGAGAGAGGGAGAAGCAGACTCCCTGCTGAGCACAGAGCCCAACAACACAGGGCTCTGTCCCAGGAAACTGAGATCATGACCTGAGCCAAAATCAGGAGTCAGACCCTTAACCAACTGAGCCACTCAGGAGTTATTTTTACAAGCAGTAGGTAGGACTGGATAATTCACATTATCTTCTGGTAAGGCTGCCTCATGAGTTGTGGAGAACATGTGTTCAGTGGCTGGCCAGGCATACAGACATAGTCTACGCCCCTGAAAAAGGCAAAATGAACTTAGCAATACTCACTGTGAAGCTGTGACTCATACACGAAGGCTCTGGCTCCCCATTTCTTACACCCTAGACCAGCTCTGTCTAGTACAGTAGCCACATGTGGTCTTGGAGTATTTGAAATGTGGTTAGTGCAACAAGGAACTGGATTTGGAATTATAGTTAATGAAAAATTTTATTTCAATCATACAATATAATGGTATCAACTGTTGTCACCAGGTTACACATTAGATCCTCAAACCTTATTCATCTTAGAGCTGAAAGTTTGTACCCTTTGACCAACCTTTCCCATCTTCCCCACCACTCCCACAGCCTCTGGCAACCAATTCTCTACTCATCTTCTGTGAGTTTGACTTTCTATTTAGATTCCACATTTTTGTGATACCATATGCAATATGTGTCTTTCTCTGTTGGACTTATTTCACTTAGCACAATGCCCTCAAGGTGCATCCGTATTATTGAAAATGGGAGGATTTCCTTTTTTCTCGTGGTCGAATAATATTCCATTGTGTATATACACCACATCTTCTTCATCCATTCATCCATTAATGGATGCGTAGGTTGTTTTCATGTCTTGGTTATTATGAATAATGCAGCAATGAGTATGGGAAGGTAGAAATCTCTTTGAGATCCTGTTTCCATTTCCATATAATTAGTTGTGATTAATTCATATTTTAAAGCTGATATTTGATTCAGTTACTGGAAAGTTTTTAAGTGTATTTAGAAAAATTTGGGTATGTGGACATACTTTACCAACTGTAAATGTTGTGAGATCTAAATCTAGATAAAATATTTCCATTGAACTTTTAGCATCTGAATAGAGGTGTGTTGTAAGTGGGAAATACACAGCAGGTTTCAGAGACTTAGTATAAAAAAGAATGTAAATGTTCTCTCTAATTATTTTTTCTATAAATTCTATTTTAAATGATAATACTTTGGATATATGAGTTAAAGAAAAAAACAATATTAAAATTTTTTTCTCCTGTTTCCTTTTACTTTAAAAAAAATGTGGCTACTGAACGATTTAAAATGACTTCTGTGACTCACATCTTTCTACTGGATTGTGCTGTTCTGGAAGCACACCAGGGCCATCTAATGCTATTTAACGCAAGTGTATTTAGTATAAAACTTTCCCTTTAGAATTCTACTTTATTCCATCGTAATTCCCAAGGATACCATCACCTTGCCAAGCTTCTGAAGGCTGACTTCAAGCAAAATGGCCGAGAAGTGAAGCTGCATCTGGGACTTTCTCAGAGCCTTTCCCTCTCAGACCCTGTCCGACGCTCTCGAATCGTGTTTCCCCAGGCTTTACTTGAGTGACAAAGCCATCCAGTCGAGTAATTCACACTAAAATGATCTTAGTTCAATGTGTTATTCCTCTCAGGAATATATGCATTTTAAAATTTATTGCCTGCAGGGAGCGACAGTTAACTCAAAGGGATGGATTTAAGGGTGGCATTTTCCATACTGTGACCTCTAAACTTGAGTGATACTCTGCCAGCGGGACCTTCTTGATCCAGTTTTCTAGTTACAAACAAAACAAACAAAACCTCAGGTCTTCCTCAAGATTCTCTTCCTTTACCCACCTTCTGTCCTGTTAATAAGTAGCCATTGACAGAAAAAATGATCTTCTGCTTTAGATAAATTTATCTGTTTCGTACTGATGAGTGGGGATATTTATGGCTATTCAGAGGGAAGATGTGAAAATTTAATATGCCTTTAATTTCTTCCTTTGTTCTAGAAATGATAATGATGAGCAGTTTCCCTTTAGTAAGACTGCTGGCTCCTTTAGGGTTGGATGCCTAGAACTGAAAATACCAAGAAAGTGTTCAGTCAATTTACTTAACTCTATTTTTTTGTGAGCATTCCAAAAAATACATCCAATGTCCGTGAAGCGCAACCTGTTAGCATGAAGTATCCAGAGGCAGGTGATGGGTCCATTTTTTGCTCTTTCTAAGGGGATTTATGGCTTGAAGAACTGGACAACTGTTAAAACTGTATAACCTCTGGCACGGACTCTGTCTTCATATTTTATTAGGGAATATTCAATATGAGATCATAGATATGACAAAATGGATATTGTTCTTCCCAGTGTAAGCATAACCATGTAATTATATTTGTGATTTTCCTCTTAGTTCCTTAAAACTCTCCCTGTAGATGGAAGACTGATCTGCTGCATTTTTCTCCAAGAGCCAACAGAGAATGAAAGATTTCAGTTTCTTTTCTTTGGACTGAAATGGAGGGACCCTTTGAACTGGAAAGGGAGGAACAGTGTTAGGACTTTGCAGTTAAGTCGTACTTACCAAGAATAGGTGAATGTGATTTTTGGAGTACCCCCCAAAGCGTTTCTTTTACTGCTCCATTACCAATGGAGAACTTGAGACAGAATAAGGGTTAAGCAGTTTCCCAGTGTTCCACAGTAAATTGGCAGTTGAATTGGGATTAGAATCTAGGTCTCTGAACCTTGGGGAGTTCTCCATTAGCTCAGATCATGTACGGCTCAGCAGTTTCTTTCACAAGATCCTCCTGACATGACACATGCCATCAGTCTTATTTTATAACAGATGTTTTGAGGGTGGAGCAGATGGTCTCTTCCCTTCACCCTCCCAGCCCTTGACTCCAGAGAGTCAGATCATGTCAGAAATGGCACTCACATCCCTCTTTCCCCAGAGGTCCACCTCCCCGTCTGCTCATCCTTTTTTGTGTGCTCATCTTTCCTATGCTCAAGCAAACACTCTTTTACTCTTCCCTTTTCTTATTAGGCTATGTACTTTCCACTGAAGACTTTTCTGTCACTCATGTTCTTGCTGTCCTGACCCTTCTTGAATGTGCAAAGTCCAGTCAGTGGGAAGACCACTGGCTTCTAAGACACTGGGTTCCACAACTCATCATGACTCTTGGTGTAATGGATGACCTGTGACGAGCTGCTTTCTACCTTTATATCATGTATATTTTAGGCTAACTTTGGCCTCCCAGAAGTCTTCTAAAGATACCACTTGAGGACACTCTGTCATAGAATACTTTGAAAGTCAGAGAAAAAGAATAGGGTCTCACCTACAAGTTCCTGGCGCTCCATTGACTTAATTTACATATGGCTTAATCTCTACAGTGCCACTTTTGTTCTTGAATGTCATTTCTACATTATTCTTCTTAAATATCTTAAAATAACCTCCTGGCATTCATTTTCTTTTTATCTAACCAGTGAACTTCGTTTTGTGTCTTGAGGGAAACCATTAAAAGGGATATAAGTGTGTGTTTGTACTTACAAAAATGTGCATGTGGATACCTACATAGACATGTATTTGTGCACCTCTACACATTTCAGGGCACTGTGTTTAATTATAGAAACACTGACTCTGGAGTCACAGATGCTTTTAATGCCCAGGCTTGATACTCACAAGCTGTGTGACTTTGGGAATGGTTTTCTACTTCTCAGTCCTGTGTAGATACTCAGAATATTACTACTATTGTGGGGAAGCAATGGAAGAAATAAGTCGTGTCAGGAAAGCATGAAAGCCAAGAGGGGAAAGAGGCTCCTCACTGGTGAGCCATCATCTCCAGGAGGGAACTACTGCCCATTTCCCATCCCCCCTGCACTAGAGTGAGTATTCCTGAGGAGACTGAGCAGCTAGGTTGCATGTGAACTTGTTCGATTCTGGGAACTCCTGTAAGGGGAACTAGTCAGCATTTCTTTTAATAGTGTACACAAATTATCTCATTTACATTTTATGTTTTATTTTATTTTTTTAAGTAGGGGCCACACCCAGCATGGAGCCCAATGTGGGGCCTGAACTCATGACTGTGAGACTGAGACCTGGGCTGAGATCAAGAGTCAGTATGCCCAACTGACTGAGCCACCCAGGCGCCTCTCATTTCCACTTCCATGCAAGAAATGGATGGAAATGATGGTCATTTGCTTGTGACTATAGCCATAGTCGTTCAGTTTTTTAAAAATTTTGCTGTGTTATAAACAAAACAACCTTATAATTAATCCCAATGTATTTCCTGTGTTGAGCTGAGTGGATATAATAAGAATGAGGATGTTGAATTATAAACTGAGAGATTCTCATTTTCCTGCTGAGTCTATCACAAAGCCCTTCTGTGCCCCCTTTGTCTTCGCATATTGCAATACTTTTATCTGCAGCCAGTAATGGGCCTTGTTTTCACTCTCTTCTGTCCTAACTTGGGATTCAGTTGAATTTTATTCTCTGCTTATCTCTGTTTGAGGAAGTGCAGAATGCAGATGGAGAGCGCTGATTCTCCTTGGATGTAACCTTGAAGTTGGACCCTAGAGGGTCTTAGGAATTTTCCAATTATTTATTCCAGTGTTAACATGTTTTATGATCTCCCTGGGCTCTTCTATGCTCACACTAACTCTGGTTAGGAGATTGGATTAAGTGACCTCTCATTAAGTGAATACCATTGCCCTTGGTTTCTTAATTTGGCTGCTAGCCAATATCTGTCCCTTTTTACTTTTGGGTCTGAGGTATGTCACCTTTAGGTCTGAAGCCAATTCTGGGATCATTGCAAGTAAGAAAGGTTCATTTAAAACAATGGAAAGGATCAATCATTTTTAAAGACTTCATCTTATTTGGTCATTGCTTCATTACCTTTTCAAAGTCTTTTTTTAAAAAAAAAAACATGGGATAATGGCAGAGAAACCTTGTTGGAATATCGGCCCTCCTGAATGTACAGCCACCTTGATTTTTGTATAATCCCAGAACTAGAGGAAATTTCATGAGCTCATTGAACCCAGCCTCTGCTTCTAAGTTCTCTTCCTAAATTCTCCATGATAGATGATTGCTCACCAGGGGTGGAAAATTCTATAATAACATTTGATAGCCTATTCCAATATCTGGACAGGTGTATAGCTGAGACTTGTAAGACCTTGCTGTGTCTCACTGGAAATTACATGAGATTCTTGCTCTTCTAATTTATTTGAGCTAACAAAATACCAACCACATTCTACTCACAGAGGCTCAGATGTGAGGTCTGTGACATCTATCTCTAGAGTTGATTCAGTTGCTCTAGCCGACGAGGAGGCTGTCCTCTTCCTTCCTCACTGCTCTGGGCTCAGCCAAAGAGGACAACCTTTCCAGATACTTACAATGTCATGATAATTGGTAGCAACACTAAGCATCAGCCTGTGAGCTTGAGTTCACAAGAGTCTTATTATCCTTCATTAGAATAGAATATGCAAGGAGTTTGAGTTCTCATAAGCACCAGAAGGGCTGCATAATAATGCTGTCTTGCCAATGTTGACTCCTGTGGAATGCATTTTGTATACAGTTTTCTAATGATGCTCCAGGGACTTTGTACTTCATTAGGTCCTTTGGCACCTTCTAATATATTTACTGACTTAGGACATGCCTCAGTGCCCCCACTAAGAAGGGTTAGAATTGGTTTCCATGTGCTGGGCTGCTTGGTAGGCAATTTAATACCCTAGAAGCTTTTCATTCTGGTTGTTTGTTAATTTCTGCAACTTTGAATTTTCTGTGCAAGAATCACCACAAGGAGAAAACTTGTGTGAGCCTTGCATATTGCAGAGGGTGTGGTGGGAATAAAGAGGTGGCTATCCCAAACTTGGCCTTGGATCCTGACTTTGATGCTCACCTACTTCTTAAAGTTCTTCTCTCTTTATTTTCTGCATCAGGGGTCTTCCCATTATAGGCCTTCATATTTGTTGTTTTCCTGTTGCCCTGATTTTGAAGCTTTTTCCTCTTAACACTCTTAATACCTCTTAAATAGCATTTGCCCAGCTAGCTCCACAGTCCTGACTTAAACATCACCTTGTGATCTGGTTAGTGAGACAAGCTATACACAAAACTTAATGACTTCCTCTCCTCACTAAAATAGATTATTTACTATCATAGCATTCTGAGATTTTCATTCATAACACTGTTTAACTTTGTCACTGTGGTAAGTAGAATTTTAAGGTGGTCATCATGATCCCCACCTCCTGGTGATCACATATTTTTATAATCCTCTTGTCTTGAATACGAACAGGGTTTGTGATTTGCTTATGACCAGTAGAATATACAGCAAAATTGACAGGATGTACATGATCATGTGTCTGTGATTTTATATCTAGCCTGTCTTCCTAGAATCTCTCTGTTGCTGGCTTTAAGAACCAAGATACCATGAATCCTATGGCCAGCTACAAAGAAAATAATTCTATCATCAACCTGAGGGACCTTGAAAGTGGAACCATCCCCAGTAGCACTTTCAGATGAGATCTCAGTCCTGGTCAGCACCTTGGCTGCAATCTTGAGAGAGATCTTGAACAGAGGACCCAGGTAAGCTGTGCTCTGATTCCTGATGCACAGAAATTATGAGATAAGTGTGTGTTTTATGCCCCTAAGTTTGTGGTAATTTGTTACACAACACAGATAGCTAATACTACTAAATAATTATTTGCATAATTATAGTCAAATGTTTATTTCCTCACATTTTATAAGTCCCTGGCAAGCAGGACCATGTCTCTTTCTCATGTTGCTATATCCTTTATGCATATTACAATGCCAAAGAATTAACACTAAGTAAATATTGGTTAGATGAATACATTTATGAATAAATGAACAAATGAGTTTGTATGCCAAGTTTAGTTCTGGGCATCACACATGGAGACATATTTAGCCAATTTTAGGATCTTTGGGGAAAGCCAGAAGATAGATTTTGTTTGATATAAGGAAGAGTATGTGCCTGGTGTTTGCAGTGGGGTTGAAAATTATAGTTGCCCCTTTTGGGTTACTCCGTGGGGTGGTAGTGAATTCCGTGTCATTTGAAGTACATAATCAGAGAAAGGCTCCCACTTTTTAAGGATGTTGTAAAAGGAGTAACTTTATTTAAATGACTTATTATTCAGTTGGAAAAGAATGACATACGGAAGGAAGATAAATATCAACAAGAGCCTATTGGTAGATATGTGGTTTTTTTAAATAATGAATGTGATTATGTCAGAACACTTTAGCTGAAAACAGAGTCATTAGTCAAGTGCTTTTCCAGCCTCAGTAGAGAATTAATGTGAAATTTGAACACATTTCTTAGCTTCTTGATTTTTTAATCTCTGCTACAAAATGATAATGCTTCTTGGTTTCTCATTGAAACCTCAGGGTGCCGAGTATTAACTAAAGAGAAATGGCAGTAACTGGCACACTCTGGGTTTACTCTATTACCGAAGATGTCACCAACAAAAATAAATCCTAGAACTTCATTCTCAGCCACTATGATGGGTTCTTCAGAGAGCTGGGATGCCAGAGAGGGAATTGATGATGAAGTATTCTTTTCAGATGGAAATAAGAGTTCTGCCTATTTCAGAATAATTCCTTGCCTTTTAACATTGGGTTAGTTACTGATTTATGGAGTAGCTTTTGACAACACCGTGGCCTAAAATTCTCTTCACAGCATGGTTACCAGCAGCCTGAACTCTTTCCCTACCTTATTCCTAGGAACTTTGACCCCAAAGAACCATCCTCATACTTCTCCAAAGAGACACATACTTCATTCTATGCTGCCAGAACATTTTAAAACTAAATAGTGTAACTTAAGATCACCTTTCTGGGAAAATATCCATTTGAGTAACAGCCAAATCTTTCTTAATGTATGGTTTTTCTTACTGATTTGAAATGTAGAACTGCCTTTTTTTTTTTTTTGTGGGGTGGCGGGGAGCTGTGTCTGGGACCCTAAATGAAGAGTCTTTGTTCAAAAACTTTCTCCACATTAACTACCTTTGGCTCTTACCCCAGTCTAGTCAACTTCATAAGGTAGTCTTTGCTGGCTTTTATATTTCTATCCCTGAAATCAAGCACTCCCCATACTATTTTAACTTAGTTGTGGTGGACTGCCTTAATATATCATGAACTATTTTTAATGGAATGGGTTTTAATCCTATAGAAAGAAAAACAATTATTAATTGAGTATTAGTACTTAAACATAGGGATATTACTGCTAAAGGCAAATGGGAAGGTCTGTGTGAGCACTACCCAACAGAGACATGGGCCAAGATTAAGATAGGTATCCCCCCTACTAGGTGAAGCATGGTTCTTCAATAATGAAAAATCAGTTTTTTTTTTTTAAAGATTTTATTTATTCATTTGACACAGAGAGAGAGATCACAAGTAGGCAGAGAGGCAGGCAGAGAGAGAGGAGAGAGGAGGAAGCAGGCTCCCCGCCGAGCAGAGAGCCCGATGCGGGCCTCGATCCCAGGACTCTGGGATCATGACCTGAGCCGAAGGCAGCGGCTTTAACCCACTGAGCCACCCAGGCGCCCGAAAAATCAGTTTTTAATATTGAAACACTATTCTATCTCTGGCCTCTACCACAGTACCTGGAACATAATAGGGGCTTGGTAAGTATTCAAAGAAATAATGAATGAATCAGTCTTTCAATGTATTCAAAGCCCAGGCTATGACTTTCACAACCATCTTGGAAGTATTTTAGTTTGGTAGGATTCCTTCTACAGCAAGTGGTGACTAAAATATACTGATCTTTGAATCTGTGACAAAGAGTGGCACATAATAGATGCTCAATAAATATTTTCTAGATACAGCTTTTAATGAAGATTTTTTTTAAAAGTAGGCTTCCACACCTGGCATGGAGCTGAATGCAGGGGTTGAACTCATGACTCTGTGATCAAAACGTGAGCTGAGATCAAGGGTCTGAAGCTTAACTGATTGAGCCACCCAGGTGCCCCTAATTATGCAGGATTAAAATTGGGTGTGGGCCAGGGCACCAGAGAGTTGAAAATAATGATGGTGGCCAAGAGAAAAGGAGTGGGCAAAGATTTTCTTTATTGGGAAATATTGGTAATATTAATAGCATTTCATGAATAAGAATCATATCCTTTAAGGTGCTCTTTATACATACCAGTGCCTACAGTATAGATGAACAGGCAATGACAATTGTCATTCATAGGAGATTTGAATTTGCATTTGCATTATGCCAGGGGCTTTGTAACAAGTAAGTAATCGCAAAAAGTCAGTGTTCATTGTTGTTAGAAGTTGTGTAGGAAATAAAAGTTTTCAGTGCAATGGTAATGCAGTAGGAAGGATAGTCTTAGATTATCTTGTGGTATCCATGCTGAAAATGGCCACCTTCACTCTCCTCATTCTTTTTTACTGAAAAACAGCAACCACTGTTTACTGGGAGCAATTTTTCTCAATGTGTGACTCTGTTGGGGTGTCGAAACCATTTGGGAGCTCATTAAATATGCAGATCCCACTAGAGCAATATGCAGATCAAAACCACAAAGAGATACCACCTCACACCCATTAGGATGGCTGTTATTAAAAAACCAGAAAATAATAAATGTTGGTGAGAATATGGAGAAATCAGAATCCTTGTGCACCGTTGGTGGGAATGAAAAACTCTGTAGCTGCTACAGAAAACAGTATGGAGGTTCCTCAAAAAATTAAAAATAAGACTACCATATGATCCAACAATCCCACTTCTGGGTATACAATATTCAGAAGAACTTAAAGCAAGATCTCGAAAAGATATTTGAACATCTATGTTCGTAACAGCATTATTCACAATTTCTAAGAGGTGGAAGTAACCCAGGTGTCCATCAATGGTTAAATGGATAGAAAAAAATGTGACACACACACACACACGCACACACACAGAGTGGAATATTATTCAACCTTAAAAACGAAGGACATTGTCACATGTTACAACTTGGATAAACCTTGAGGATATTATGCTAAGAGAAATAAGCTAGTGACAAAAACAGATACTGTATGATTGCATTTATGATGTATCTAAAAGGGTCAAATTTATACAGAGAATAGAATGGTAGCCAGGGGATGGAAGGAGGGGCAAATGGAGGAGCTGTTCAGTGGATATAGTTTTGGAGATCTACTGCACAGCAATGTGAATATACTTAACATTACCAACCTGTGCACTGAAAATAGTTAAGTTGATAAATTTTATGTTATGTGTATTTCTTTTGGACCATAATTAAATTTTTTTAAAATGAAGATCCCAGAATCCCACTGCCAACCTGTTAAATCAAATCTGAGAGGCCAGAGGTGTGGGGATGTACATTGGAAACAACTCCCTGGTGATTTCCAGACATACGCCATTGTCTAAGAAGAGAGCAGTTTGGCTTTCCCAATTCACAGAGTTCTTTTTACCTCTCTTTTCTCTTTAATACTAACACCACCTCTGTAGGTGGATATTTTTGCAATCACTATTTTTCCTATAAGGAAACTGAGACTCAGAAAAGCTAAGCGAATTGCCCCAGGTCACAGAGCTAATA
The DNA here is from genome assembly GCA_002007465.1 of Ailurus styani. Taxonomy (NCBI): domain Eukaryota; kingdom Metazoa; phylum Chordata; class Mammalia; order Carnivora; family Ailuridae; genus Ailurus; species Ailurus styani. Next base: position 1,504,994 of record LNAC01000247.1, read on the forward strand.
AGTGGTGGAGCCAGGGTTCAAGTTCAGGTTCAAATGGCATCACACTCTATGTGTATCTCAACTTACTTCTTATCTCATCATGCCTGTTGCATCTTGGACATAAAAGTTAGACTTGATCTGCATTCATGTGTCTGACAAAATCTTCAGTGTTTCCAAGTGGTATTTATTTGATCTCTCCTGGTGATTAACATTAACATTTCTAGAGGATGCTCATTCTTTTTTTTTTAATTTTATTTATTTAGCAGAGAGAGAGAGAGAGAGATCACAAGTAGGCAGAGAGGCAGGCAGAGGGAGAGGAGGAAGCAGCCTCCCTGCTGAGCAGAGAGCCCGATGCGGGGCTCTATCCCAGGACCCTGAGATCATGACCTGAGCTGAAGGCAGAGGCTTAACCCACTGAGCCACCCAGACGCCCTGATGCTCATTCTTTTTTTTTAAGATTTTTAAAAAATTTATTTACTTGACAGAGAGCGAGATCACAAGTAGGCAGAGAGGCAGGCAGAGAGGCAGGCAGAGGGAGAGGAGGAAGCAGCCTCCCTGCTGAGCAGAGAGCCCAATTCGGGCCTTGATCCCAGGAACCTGAGATCATGACCTGAGCCAAAGGCAGAGGCTTTAACCCACTGAGTCACCCAGGCGCCCCCGATGCTCATTCTTATTTATTACTATTACTATCTGATTGTCACCCACTCTGATCTCCAGGTGTTATTTGAGTGTACCTGAGGTTTTCTTCTATTTGGGTTGATGCTCTCTATTTTTGTCACTGCATGGATGTAACTTGTGTGTTTCCCTATGTTGATTTGTCCACGTGTATACCTTGTATGGTTCCCGTGTAGATTCATCTGAGGTCTCCTTTAACTTTGGAGTGTAACTTTGAATTCTGTTGATATTTCTCATAGTTGGTTGAATTAATTAATGTCAGTCCAAATCTTTAGTGGCTGTTGAGTAAAATTCTACCAAATTGACTACTGAATAATGTTCAATGTCCTTCACCTGGTGTGTGGGATCCCTTTGCCCTCAAGATACCTTTCCAGCCTTTTCTTTTCTACATACCCAATAGTACATCTAATTGGATCTGGAGTATTCATCATTTTATGAACATTCACTGGATTTTCCTATGTTCCTGCTTTTTCTCCTGGCATTCCCAGTGTTGAGCATACCTCTTCCAGCCATATTTACCTATCTTTAGAAATTTGGCCTACTTCCCTGACTTCCTTTGCATGTGACCCTCATCTTAAAGTGACCCCTCATCCCATGTATTTTTATGTATTTAATCTATTCTATGTAAAACTGACTTGTATCCTTGCAATTTGCATGTGTGCCCGATTTCATCTATTAGATGACAAGGACTTCAAGACACAGACTGTGAACTAATAGCCCTTAGTTGAACATTACTTTTGAACCAACTATGAGTCACTTACTCTGATAGGCACCAGGGCTGCTGAGATAAAAGACAGTTCTTGCCCTCATGGAGTTCACAACCTAAGAGAAGAGACAGAGAAGTAAACAATTTTATATCTTACCCAAGTACAACTCTTTGCATTCACCTTTAGAAATGCCATTCTGTACATATCTTTAAACTTTAGCAGAGTGGTCAGTAATCTAATTTCCTTGATAACTGATTAAATGTTTCCATCAGATCAAAAACTACTAGCCAGAAATGACTTATAACTTCTGAGCCAAGATCAAATATAAGTGGAAATTCACTCAGCTGGCCTTGGATAATTTAATTCGTATTTCTAAACTCAGATGGGACCCACTAATTTCTCTTCAATAGTCAATAAACCTTTTGCAATGAGGAATAAACACAGGAGAGTGATGACTACTTATGTGCCAATCCATGGCTGTGGATTTTGTGTTGACTTATTTGGAGTGATTTCTTTGTAGCCCATGATTGTGCTCATCTGTAACTATGAAAAATCAATAATATATGGGATTGGTTTTGGGTGGGAGGAGGGTGGCTTGGGGAAAAATGAAAAGATCATGCACAAATGTAGTGACTTCATGAGAAAGAATTACAAACAGATAAATAGAGGCTGATAAAGTCCTAGAGTGAAATTGAAATCACTCCTGCATTCAGTTAATGTTTTCTAGCATTTGTAACAAAGCTTAACACAACCTTTCTTAGGCCTAAGAAAATTGTCCCCACAGACCATGCACTTAAGATACATCTGTCAGTTGAGTACTGTCAGTGTATTTTAAATGATGGAAAGTTTATTGTAAACTAAAAATAACAAGAATCATGGAGTGATTGGGGGGCCCTGTTATTGAAAATGATAGTAGGTAGTATTCTTGGGTATTGCCCTACTTTTTCTTTAAAAAGACTGAAGCTGTTATTTGGACTTGGCCCTCTGGAAGAGATGGTTATCTCTATTACTGTGCATTTCTTCAGCATTCCCTGCTGTCAAAGGCCTCTCTTTGTTCACCTGCTGGATATGTCAGATGTATTACTGAGATGTTTTAAGTCACAATTCATTGGTTTCTTTCCATTTTTTGCTTTTGATCAATGTTAAAGGTGGAATTACTGACTGGGTATAAGATCACGACAGTATCTTTAATTAATGGAGTGCCTTGGCAAACAGAAACACATCAGACACAAAACCGCATTTAATGATACTTTTCAGTTTGCTGAAACTCTCTTTTGGAGATTATCCAGGCAAACCAGTTCTATTTTTAGGCTTCATGTTTGTCAATTTGTATTTGACCCTGAGTATTTTTGTTTTAATTTATGAAGTCCCATGATGTGAATGAATACAGATCTTCTCTTATGTTTTTTAAACATGCACTTTAATACATACATGTATCCATATGTACATGTGTGAGCACACACATATATGCATCTCTTCTGTTTTGACCTTGGCCCTTCAAACTCAGCTAATCCACCTACACTCCATCTTGAAATTGTGGAAAAGCGTTGAAGATTCTAGGTACCCCAGTGATCACTGCCCACTTCCCATTTGATCTTAACCTTGGCTCTTTTCTTTTTCATTCTGTACCTTACCTCCATGACTTTCTCTAGACACCTTGGACTTTGATACCCTTCCTTCTGGATCCTCCTCTCATCTTCATACATTGTGACTTTCACACAATGTTCTGGGTTCTGTGGGTTCTTTTGATTGTGGTGTGTCTGTTGCTTTATAAAAGATACCTCCTGGGGCACCTGGGTGGCTCAGTTGGTTGGGCCTTGGAGACTCTTGGTTTTGGCTCAGGTGGTGATCTCAGGGTCGTGGGATGGAGCCTCAAGTCAGATTCCATGCTCAGCATAGAGTCTGCTTGAGATTCTCTCTCTTCCTCACCCCCACCAATAAATAAATAAATCTTAAAAAAAGAAACCCTCCCGTAGCTCTAGCTTTGCCGGTTGATTCAGATGCTGAGCGTACACATACACTGGATTACTGGTATGAGAAAATAAGAGGGGAAGGGCATGAAAATAATGGAAACAATATGGCATTTCACTTTGTGTGGGCCTGAATCTATGTATTTAATCATTGATAAAATATTTATTGTACTGAATAACCATCTGCAGGGCCCCCCCGCCTCCCCCTGCCCCAATCCAAGTCACCATCCTTTTTTGCCTGGACTGCAGCAGTACTACTGCCCTCCTCGCTTCAACCCTTGCCCCCTACAATCCAAGCACTGTATAACAGTTGGAGATGCCTTTCACCTAGGTCAAAACCCTCAGGTGGGAAATCAGATTAACAGCAAATTCTTCATCATGGCCTATGAGGCTCTATATGGTCTGGCCCCTGCCTACCTCTGCACTTTATCTCAGCCCTCTCTACCCCCTGTTTACTCTGTATCAGCCTCAATGGCCTTCTTGCTGTTCTACAGAAACCCCAAACTCTTTCTCACTTGAAAGCTTAGCACTGCTCTTTCTTCTTTGTGAAATACCCTGCCCCTGGATCTTCCCACAGCTGATTCCTTCTTGCCATTCAGATTTCAGGTCAGATGTCACCTCTTTGGAGATTTCTGTGGCCACCCAATTGGATGTGTCTCCACTCTACCGCATTGTCCTATTTTATTTTAATCATATGTTCTTGTTCATTTATATGTTAAGATATTTACTGTCTCCTCATCACTAGCATGTAAATTCCATAAGAGCAGGCCCCTTGTCTGGCTTGTTCATGTCTTTTTTAAAAAATATTTTATTTATTTGAAAGAGAGAGACATAGCGAGAGAGGGAATACAAGCAGGGGGAGTGGGAGAGGGAGAAGCAGGCCTCCCGCTGAGCAGGGAGCCCAATGTGGGGCTGGATCCCAGGACCGTGGGATCATGACTTGAGCTGAAGGCAGACGCTTAATGACCGAGTCATGCAGGCACCCTGGCTTGTTCATTTCTAAAAACCCAGCAATTAGAATGATGCCTGACACTGAGTGGGACTCATTAAATTTCCATGTCTTAATATTTTACCTTTGAATGGTAGCTAGCATGTACAAGGACTTAACATGTATTAAGTATACTTAACATATATTCACTTATTACTTCTGACTCTGGCACCCTAAGATAAGTGACATGATCTTAGGAAAAGGTGGTGCTAGTATTGGACCCCAGGTGCTCATGATGCTATATTTGTTTTCTATTGCTGCATAACAAATTATGACAAATTTAGTGACTTAAAACAGTTTTAATTTATTATCCTGCAGTTTCTGTAGTTCAGATATACAGGCATAGCATTGCTGGCTTCTCTGCTCATGGTCTCACAAGGTTATATAGTTAAGGTGTCAGCTGGGCTGAACTCTCATCTGGCAGCTCAATTAGGGGTGGACCCACTCCCAAGCTCTGTCTAATTTCTTGTGGCTGTTGAATTTTGGGGAGCTTGCTTCTGCTACGCTGGCAATGGAAAGAGACAGACTCTGTTCCTTTGAATCTCTGACTTCCAGGAAGTTCTAAACTCTATTTTAAAGGGCTAACATGATTAGGTCAGGTTCACCCAAGCTTATCGCTCTTTTGATGAACTAAATTTCAACTAATTAGGGACCTTAGTTGCATCTGCAAAGTCCCTTCATCTTTGCCATATGAGGTAACATAACTATCACCTTTGCCATGTCCTATTGCTTAGAATACTCAAGAGTAGGAGATTTACACAGGGCTTTGAGTCACTGAGGGTCATCTTAAAATTTTGCCTACCACAAGGAGAAAAAGACCATGCTATTTGCACTCTAATCTCTTTAGGGCAGAAGACTGGGAACAAGAACCTTTAGAATGTTAAGATATAATTGCCTAGGTAAAAAGGAGAAGGAATAACTCCCAAATGAATGAATGGCTTGAGGAGAGATTACCCACAGTATTGTGCTTGAAAACACAACACAAATCACAAGAAATAAATGGAGCATTGCATATGATTGAATGTAAGAGGTTGACCCTCACCTCTCATTTTGGATCGCAGTTTGCTTTGCAGTTTTCTGCCCCTCCTGGCCATCTCATTTTGTCATTCGGAATGGAGACACTCCACTTTAAAGGTAAACTCATGTTGTCAGATGTGTGCCTTACTGAAGCAAAAAGAGGGCCTTCTATGGTAAGTGAACAGATTTAACCAGGCAGCTGCAGTAAAGACATGCTTTTGAAATGCCTTTTTGAATTTTCTGCTTTGAAGACTAGAAGAAAGGGATGAGCCATGTCTAGAGAATCCACATGTATTCATTCACTGAACTTCTACAGAGCATCTACCAGGTGCCAGACCCAACGGATCCTAGGCACAGGGGCCCAGAGACTCACAGAAGAGTGCCTACCTTGAGGAGCTTTCAGTTTAGTGGAAGAAATAGACATGCTGGCTGAATGGTACAGGGAAGGGTGTGAACGCAGGCATCAGAGTAGGCGTGGAAGGCAATCGCTTCTGCTGCTGAGCTGAAGAGAGGTTTCCCAGAGGACAAGCCAGGTCGTGAAAGGAGTGTAGGTGCTCACTTAGCTGACAGGAAGGATGGGACAGAAAGGTCATTCTAATGAAGGTGAACAGCACGCATGAAGGGGTGAAGCCCGGAAGGGGCATGGCGTTTGGGGTGGTGTGAAGTATGCAGAGGAGAGAGCAAATGATGAGTACAGGGACAGGATTGGTGACAGAACTAGGTGGTATTTTGCACTGTGAGTAGCGCTGGGGTTGTGCTATGAGTGGCCTCATTCAGACCTAGGCACCCTGATCAGACTCCAAGATGATAGATTGCCGTTCTTTTTTTTTTTTTAAAGATTTTATTTATTTATTTGACACAGAGGAGAGAGTTTACAAGGAGGCAGAGAGGCAGGCAGAGAGAGAGGGGGAAGCGGGCTCCCTGCTGAGCAGAGAGCCCGATGTGGGCCTGGATCCCAGGACCCTGAGATCATGACCTGAGCCGAAAGCAGAGGCTTTAACCCACTGAGCCACCCAGGCGCCCTAGATTGCCGTTCTATGCTTCCGTAAGAGCCGTTTGCCAGTGGAAGTGGCAAGGTGCCAGCGATGCCCAGGGGCCCCCTGTGGAGGCTGTGTGATATCTGACACTTTTTTCTATAAAGCTAACCAGTGGAAATATGTGAAACTCCTAATGCTGCTTTTTCTCTTCACATCATTTCAGCTGAAATTTCGCATGTGTTCAGTCCTAAATAACCGATAGACAATTTTACAAAATTGGGATATATGGGAAATAAAAGATACATTTTATTTGTCTTCATTTCTTACCAAGTGAAGGCCAACAAAAGTGTGCATTTCCAATGGCACCAAACCTGAAACCCAAGAGGCCAATGGCCTCAGTATATGTGTCTGTATTTATGGGGGAAGAGTATGGCAGCAAAGTTGAAAACAAACTCAAGCGGCACCTCGGCACAGTCAATTAAGCATCCAATTCTTGATTTCAGCTCAGGTCATGCTCTCAGGGTCATGGGTTCAGCCCCGTGTCAGGCTCAACGTTCGGTGGGGAGTCTGCTTGTGATTCTCTCTCTGCTTCTGTCCCTCCCTCAACTCTCTTTCTCTCTTGCAAAAAAAAAAAAAAGAAAAAGAAAAAAAAAAGAAAGTGAACTCAAGAAACACGGGTCCATCACTTAAAGTGAAATTCCACAAAGATCATTTCTCTTTTTCTTTCTGTTAAATAATAATTGATAATTGACAGATCATTTGAAAATCTTATAAGAAGACACTTGGAACTAGCCAGGTATTCCCACTTCTAGCTATTTTTGTTTGCAGATTTGGGTAAGTCACTCCCCTTCTGCAGATTTCTCTTACCTTGATTCTAAAATGGGAATAATTTTGCCTCAAAATTTCACAAGATGAATTATGTGAACTAACATATGTGAAGTGCCTAACATACTACCTGGAGCGAGGCAGAGAAAAAGACAGCATGGGGAGGGGCGGGAGCAGTTTGGAGTCACCCCTTCACTCAGTAAGCACTGGTTGAGTCTGGCACTCAGGGAGTGCTCGGTCCTGGGCAGGGACTGGATGCCAGATAAGGGGCCGTGATCTCCTCTGTGAGACCTTGAAACCCCATGATCAGATTTTGGCTCTGCCACTTGTCAGCAGTGTGACCTCAGAAAGCCATTTCATCTCTCTCAGCTTTGGTTTGCACATCTGTAAAGTGGGTATAATAATACCTGCCTTGCAGTATTTTGAGGAGGTTAAAGGAAACAATGTATGTAAAATACTAGGCTTATTGTAGGTACTCAGTAAATGATGGCAGTAGACCCTATCATCACCACCACCACAACCACCATCATCAAAATCCCATTACTGTCATGAGAAATTTCAAGCCGTTGGGGCTGATTGAGGGTCTATGGATTTTCCAATGCCTTTTCTGATGTTTCGGCAATTGAATCCGCCCCCTCCAAGTCTGCCCTCAGTCCATTTAGATTCAGGGGATAAACATGAACTTCAACGTTGCAATAGCATACAATTGTGGCCCCTGCAGAAGCTTAATATGGAATCTATTCCAACCTCCTTAATGTACCAACAAGAGAACAAAGGGTAGTTAGTGCCAGTCAGGACCAGAACCTTGCTCTTCTGACTCCAAGTCAACCGCTCCTCCTACCTTCTCACTGCTGCCCTACGGAATGAAGGAATAATGTGACAGATGCACTGCCAACTGAACATAACGCAAGGCAAATGGTGTCCTAAATATATCTGAGTGTGGACTGATAGCAAAAAAGATGGACTGCTTTATAAAGGGCCACATTGTCACTAAGGTCACGATAGATCATGGCTCAAGTTTTATTGATCTTGCATTGATGAGCTTCAGGTGTAGTTGCTTTCTGTCTGCCATGTAGTTATTAGAGTCTATGACATCAACATAAGTCTGGTTTGTGATTAGCTAATTTATATTTCCTGATGCCTGTTTTCCTTTGATCTCCAGTTGTAGAATGGCATCATGAAAACACACACAGGTCTTGAGCCAGTGGTAACTCTGAACCGAAATCACATCGCTCTTATTTACCCCACGTGGGTGACTTGAGACATGTCACTTAACCTCTCTGAGCCTCACATTCCTCATAAGTAAAATCAAGGTAATAAGTTTTTATACTGTAGTGTTCTTGGGAGGATTACATGGGTTAATCCGTGTAATCAGCTTAGAATATTGCCTGGTGCCTAGTATGTGCTCAGTAAATGTTAGTTCTTGTTGCCGCCATATTTCTGTATAAGACTTTATCGATAAGCAGTTGCCACCATCTTAGTTTGATGCAAATACTAAGAAGTGTAAGAGATTTAAAATTAATCACTCTGGTGATAACACTTTACTATCACCTTACACTTAGATGACACCGTAATTTTCTAATCTTTCAGTATGTTAATAAGTATTGAGTGCCTGTTCTGGGCCAGGCACAGTTTTCTCCTTATGAAAGAGGCAAGGTCAGTGTAATTCTCTCCACCTGAAAAAGGAGAAGGCATGTGTATAGGGAGTTTAGTGGATTTGCTTCATGGCCTGCTGTTAGCATTTCAGGTGGGGCCGGAGTTCAGATCTTCTGACTTTCCACCCAGAGCTCTTCTAGCTTTATTCCACTTTTGTGTCTAGCACAGTGGGCCTGGCCAGAGGCACGGAAAGTGAGTATCAGGGATGCTCCTTCAAGGGTGTGGATGAAAAAGAAGACGAGAGGCCAGCAAGAGCTGGAGGAGAGTCTGAAATCAAATCCAGGAGAAAAGCAGGGTTGGGGCAGGGGGCAGACGGTGTCAGGAGCCCTGATGGGAATGGGTACAAGGCGCCCCCAAGGACTTTTACAGATAGCCTGGCTGACCTGAGTGGGCTTCCCGTTCTGAGACCCCACCAGCACAGAGCCAACTTCCTGCCCTGGGCAGGTGCTTTGTTTCCCTTGAGATGTTTCTCTCGAAAGGGTTTCTATTGTGCTGATCACAATAACACAGAGTAGCAACATTATAAATCGGTGAAGTTTACTGTTACAGGTTAGTCACAGGGAAGTGCCAGAACCCCACAGAACATTGGCAGTAAGGACATTTGTAAATGAAACTGAGTGTGGGAGCGGAAGAGACCCCAAAACGAAATAGGCTATCCTGTGCATTTCAGCATGGCCCTCCTGACTTCTGATCATTCCCGGCTCCCCGCCCCCCCACCCCAGCCACAAGGATGGCTTTGCACTGGTCTGGCCACATTTTCTTCTCAGCTCCCGTTGCGACCAGCAGCACCATTTGCCAGATGGTTCCATGGGGTGAGGGGACAGCATGCGGCTGTGACATGTGACAGAGTGAAGTGAACTGACCCATATGGGAATTGGTCCGAGAGCTTTCATATAAGGCTTTCAGAATCTCATTTCTCATAAACTATAGAATTAAACAAAAGGTTATGTAAACAGATCCAAACCAATTGACTTTGGAGTAAAAACCAGCATTCATTCTGATTTCTAATCCTCATCAGTCTTTTAGACAGATGTCTGGGGTTAGGGGTTCACACAAAGACTTAGTTTGAAAATAACAAGGCCCTCATATAGACTCCGGGAGGACTTGGATACCTATCAGTTGCTGGTTAGTGAGAATATACTGTCGGCCCTGAGCAGGCAACTTTAAATGTCAAGAGGTTCGGGAGTAAAGGGCTGAATATCCCCTAAGTCCGGGTCTCCAAATCTCAAGATCCGCAATACGATTGATTTTGATCTCCAGTGCCTCTGTGGAAGAAAATACTGGCTTTAAAGAGCTCCTTGAATTTCTTGAAGTATGAAATACCTCTCCAGGTTGAAAGTTCTTTGCCATTGCTGTGCTTCATATCTATGGAAATATAGGAATCAAAGTTAAACATGCTGTCACACGGAATGTTCAAGTTCCACATTTTGCTGCAGGTAAGGGGTCTGGTACCTTCCTAGCCACACTTCTCTGGGGTGTCAGCCTCTATCCCTGCCCTCTTCCTCCCTCTCGTCCCTGTCGGCATGCGCTTCTGCTCACCCCTGACTTGCAGGCATGGATACCGTAGTGGAAATTCTTGTGTCCTTCCGTTTCTGTAAAGGCTTTTTCCCCTTTCTTTCTCTCCATTGTCTCTAAATCTAGCCTGATTTTTACAGTAAGGCTCCCACCTACTTTCGATTGCAAAATGACCTTGGAATCTTTTGCTGGGGGAGTACTGCTCTCTTGCCTTCTAGCTAGTAATTAGTATCAGATGATGTAAACTGCACAGGTTAGAAATAGAGCTCAGAAAGGTGAGGCATGCCTTTTGGTTGAAAATGTTCACATTTTGGAATCATTGGAAAGCTTGAATGGCGATCCCTTGCACATGTATGTACATATAATATAAATAGGTATATGTCATGTACACGTGTATCTAGACACACGGATACATACGTATGCAGATACATATATATAATTTCTAATAGGATATGGATGGGGTGCAACTCCGCCTCGTCCTTCCATTTGGAGTGGAGTTTCGTCACACTGCAGTATTCGTTTTGATAACCATGCAGAGACAGATGGCATTTTGTCCGCCTTCCAGAACAGAGGACTAGTTTGCCGAGCTATAGCTAGTATAATGAGAAGCCGTGTAAGTTGAAGCCGAGGTAAGACCAGAGCATCTGTCAGTCCTCGTGTGCCAGATTGGAGATGCTGCAGACAAACTAATATTTCAACAAAAAGTTGAAGCGAGTATAGATTTGTGACCAAAATGATTGCATTTGATAACAATGCCATAGCAGATGTCCTAGAGTTCATGCTTGGTTTTTATTACTGCTCTGTGAGGGTTTTTGGAATCAAGACCTACCGGCACAGCTTGTATAGAGCATGTTTGTTATAAAATTTTATTTTACAGAAAACAATGAGATGGAAAATTTGTAGCTAATTTGGTATTTTCCTACTCTATCATGTTTCTTTACTTATTATTTAGGGAAAGATGCTATTCTTGTTTGAGTTATGTTGGCACTTTCTAGCCTAATAAAAGAACATCATGTTAATTTGAGATCAGGAATGAGAAACCCGAGTTAATGTTCATGATCTAATATCGAGTTTTCGGTATGGGTCACAGGAAGAGGCAACTCCGTCTATTCTTCGCCCTCCTTTTCATCCAGCCAGCCTTATGTTTTTTGTTACCTGAAGGTAAATTTTAAGAAATTTAAAAAGAAATCAGATTTGCCCCCTACAGTTAGATTAATAGTTGATACTTCCTCAAAAAAGCAATTGTTTCAGATTCAGATGACTTAAGGTCTTTACATATGGTGAAAAATGTGTTTTTAAGTGTGCATAATGCCTTTCTGGCCTGAGTGCCACATAAGGCAGTGTTAGCATGACTCAGTATTAGAAAGTCACTCGCTCAGAACCCAGCTCCCGTGACGTGTACATTGTATGAAGGACAATTAATTATTCAGGGTTTCAGCAGCGTGGGAAATAGCTATATAACCTGATTGCCTTATAACAGATTCCTTATCGGGAGAAGGCAATTATTTTCAAAGGTTGCTGAATGTTAATAAAAGGTTACACATGGTAATGAAAACGTTACAGCATCAAGTTTACAGATGGGAAGATAGTTCAGTTACATACAAGAATATCTCTTATTACAGATTACAGGGGCTGTTAGGACCATTCTTATGCCATACCTCTGAAGTGAACAGTATTCATGGACAAGTGTTTCAGTCTCCCAATAACTCACTGGCTCTTGGGAAACATGTGGTTTCATTTCTGGTACTCCTCTTTATTACTTCCCTTCGAGATCTTCATTTGGATTGTTCTATTTCCTAGTGATTTGTGGTGTTGGAGACTTACGGTTCTGGTGAAGGCAGTAGCATGGTTTTTTTTGGGTTTGCCTGAAAGGGTTGGTCTGCAGTTATTTTGTAGAGTGTTAAACCACACTCCTGACAAGTCTCAGTTTGAACTGGAAATGTTATGATATAGTGGCACACTAGTGTGTAAAAAGAGATATGTGTGTAATTCAATAAACGTATCTGAGCTAAAAGAAGAAAAACAACCCATTCAAGTGTACTCTCATCTACCTAAATGCAGTCTTGCTGGTCTGTTGTCCTTATATTGCCTACTCTCTCAGAGCTCTTTCATTAAACAATTTTTTTTACATTTAGAGAGGATTGAATTTTGTATCTTTTAAAACTGGAGTAAATCATAAATAAATATGAGATAAATGTAGTGTTATGAAAGACATGTCCAAGATAGTAGGCTTCTGGGACTTTTAAACTATTTAAATTTGGTTTTTAAAAATATTAAGATTGCATTGCAGAAAAGTTTGGTGGAGTTTTAACTGTCATACTGCAGAGAATTTCCTTCCGCTTCCCCTGGATCCAAGCAGATCACTTGCTAGCGTAGAAACCTTCAGAGGCCCAGAGAAGCACCTTTACATGGCATTCAAGGTCTTTCACAGCTGCCTCCTTCCTTCCTAGTGGGCCCCGAGTCCCACCACCCTCCCTACCCCACACCCACACATCACACATTGAGTTCCAAATCTTAAAACCCAAGTCACCTGAAGGCTTCTTCATGTTTGCTCACCTTGGTACATGGCTGTAGCCTCTGAGTAAATTTCCCTCTCTATTCCCCATGCTCTGTTGACTCCTTTAATTACCCTATCAGACATGACATGCGTATTCTGGTACTGAAATTCTTTAATTTGCCAAATAGGTATCCTATAATACCTCATGTGAGCTATTCTGGAAGCTCAGGGTGCAAATATACATTTATCTCTCACTTTTTTCAATTAATTGCTCAGTAGTATCTCCTTTTTTTTTTAGAGAGAGATGAAGGGAGGCAGAGGGAAGAGGGAGACATAGGTAGAGAATCTTTATTTTTAATTTTTATTTTTTAATTTATATATTTTTTCTTTTTTATTATTATTATGTTTAATGAAACAGCATATAAGTAGAGAGAGTATCTTAAGCAGGCTTCACGCCCAGCACTGGGGCCTAATGTGGGGCTGGATCTCATGACCCTGAGGTAATGACCTGAGCTGAAATCAAGAGTCAGATGCTCTTTTTAAAAAATTTTTATTTATTTATTTATTTGAGAGAGAGAGTGCAAGTGGGTGTGAGGGGAGGGAGAGGGACAAGCAGACTCCGAGCTGGGTGCTGGCTGTGGAGCCTAACAAGGGGATCCTCCCACAGCACTGAGATCATGATCTGAGCTGAAATCAAGAGTCTGGTGCTTAACCGACAGAGCTACCCAGGTGCGCCTGCAATATCTCCCTCTTGATACCTCTCCTGCCCCCCCAAATGGCTAGGAACTCTAAGGGTACCCACAGTTCGGTGAAGATGGGCCTCTGGTTTCTATACCTAAATAAAGGGGAAACTGAAATAGAAGTTCACCCTTACTATTGCCATATAGGGATGCTTTAGAAAATTGGCAATGTTTGGGGCGTGCCTGGGTGGCTCAGTTGGTTAAGTGTCAGCCTTCAGTTCAGGTGGTGATCCTAGGGTCCAGGGATCAAGTCGAGCCCTGCATCAAGCTCCTTGCTCAGTGGAGAGTCTGCCTCTCCCTCTCCCTCTGCCCCTCCCCCTCCACTCATGCTCTGTCTCTCACTTTCTTTCTCTCAAATAAATAAAATCTTAAAAAAAGAAAAAAAAGAAAATTGGCAATATTCAAAGATTTCAAGATGATTTATCTTGCACCTCTCACACTGGCAAAAAGAGAAACACATGTTTGATTTCCATGGGTCATCTCTCTACCCTAGAATTTCAAAAACAAGGGACTTGTAGTGACAAAATACTTGTACTTAATAAAAAATAGGACCTTACATTTGAATCTCTTTCCAAATAACAGCAGACCAGATCTAGTTGCCCCTTGGTAGAGATGAAAAAATCGAGGCTCAGAAAAGTTAAAAGTTGCCTAACATGTTTAAGTTTGCAAAGTCAGCTAATCACAGATTTGGGACAAGAGCCTGTTTTTGACTCTGTCTCTCTCCCCTTTAAGTTTCTGCTTTTGCACTGTGGATCTCCTTTGTTTTGGCCCTCTAGTTCCTGGCTCTGCCCTTCCCTCAAGGATTGGGCCCATACTAGGGCCCTTCTCTGCTTTGGGCTCCCCGAAAGGCGCTCCCCATCTGGCCACTCCCTCGAGATCCAACCCTGACCACTGGGCCCAGGGTGGAAGCAGGGAGGGAAGAGTTTAAACCACTTTTAAACTAAAGTTCTTTCTCTTCTATGAGTTTTCATGTTATGAGCAAATAAGCATCATTTCTCTTTTTCCTACTTTTACTCTAATTGATTATCTTAACCTAAGATATGAAAGTAAGTTGTTTTTCTGTTACATCCGCCCATATGTGAATGTGCAATTGGGAACCATGGTGACTCTTCTGTGTCCAGGTGGACAATTGCTACACTCAGGAACTCACCTTTAGAATGACTTTTGCCACTGTGCCACTTCTTAAGTAAAATATGCTAATTAAAAATAAGAAATCAAAGGACAGTTTGTGGGAGAAGTTGCCTCTGGGTGGGAAGAGGGCAGACTGTACTGACTGTATACTCTCTCAGGGTGAGCACTGTTTCTTATGAGACAGACAGACCCTGTTTCTTATGAGACAGACAGAACGGCATAGACCCAGAGGTGACCCAGGAAACCAGAAGCAGCCTCCTTTCATTGTCTGATAACATAACGCTGTACATAATTCTAAACTCAGATCCTGCAGGTCCTGCTTGTGCAAGACCAGGGCTGGCTTGGAAAATGGACAAAGAAAGAGTAAATTAAATTCAAGATGGAAAGATATTACTTGAATCCTTTTTTTGGTCCAAATAAGCTCAACAAGAGTAAGAAAGTTTACAAATCAGTGACTTGGAATCTGTCAGTTCTTCCCTCACAATAACTTTAGAGGGGTGCCTGGGTGGCTCAGTCAGTTAAGCGACTGCCTTCAGCTTAGGTCATGATCTCAGGGTCTTGGGATCAAGCCTGGGTCAGGCTCCTGCATCTGCCTCTCCCTCTGCCCCTATCCCCCGTTCATGCTCTCTCTCTCTCTCTCTCTCAAATACATAAAATCTTTTTTAAAAAAAAAGTAAGAAAGGGTAGGAAGTTCCCAGGACTGCCATGAGGGAAGTTTATCATAAAAGTGAGTAGTGATATCAAAGAGATACCCGTACCCCCATGTTGATTGCAGCATATTCACCATAGCCAAGATATGGAAACAACTTCAGTGTCTATCAACAAATAAATGGATAAAGATGATGCTGTGTGTCTACACACACACACACACACACACACACACACACACACACACAGGAATATCATTCAGCCATGAGAAAGAAAGAATATCCTGCTATTTGCACCAACACGAATGGACCTTGAGGGCATTATGCTAGGTGAAATAAGCTAGACAGAGAAAGACAAATACAGCATGGTATCCCTTAATAGTACAAACTTTCAACTACAAATTGAATAAGGCCTGAGGATTTCATGTGAATCGTGGTAACTAGAATTGAAAACACCATTGTATAACTGGAATTTGCTAAGACAGTAGAACTTAAATGTTTTTACCCACCCTCCAAAATATGCAAGGTGGTGGATGTCTTAATTTTAAGTAGATTGGGCAAATCCTTTCTCAGTGTATATGTATATCAAATCACCACAATGTATACTTTAAATATCTTTTAATTTTATATGTTAATTATACCTCAATAAAGCTGAAATAAAACAATGGGTAGCAGATCCCAACGTTATATACTAGGTTAAGATGCATCTTTTTTCAGGGGAGAGTTCACGTAACCCGGGGCTATGTACAGGTGAGAGGTCACAGCCAGCCTTGCTTCATGTCACCCTCCCTCAAAATCCCTGTGCCTTAATACTGACTCATGGGCAGTATTAAAAGAATTTTCATTACTTAGATCACCATTTTATTTTATTTTTTATTTTTTTTATTTTTTTATTTTTTTATTTTTTAAAGATTTTATTTTATTTATTTCACAGAGGGAGAGAGATCACAAGGAGGCAGAGAGGCAGGCAGAGAGAGAGAGGGGGAAGCAGGCTCCCCGCTGAGCAGGGAGCCTGATGCGGGCCTCGATCCCAGGACCCTGAGATCATGACCTGAGCCGAAAGCAGAGGCATTAACCCACTGAGCCACCCAGGCGCCCTAGATCACCATTTTAGACTAAAATTCAGATGACTTATTTGCATGCTGTTGACTTTGGAGACACTAAATTTTTTTCTTGAACCTACTATGGCTCTTTTACCTTTTCACTATGTTAACTCCTATCTTTTGTGATATTTTTTATTGGTGTTCATTGAAACAAATTGGTCTATTAGGTTTGGAGCAAAAATATTAAAAGTGTTTCCAACAATAACAAAATTATATAATGCAAATCTGTAGATTTCTATTTCGAATACCAAGTCACACAAATCTGTACAATTTGTGGAAATCAACAGAGCACCATAGAGTGTAGACATATTTGACATAAATGGTAGCACACTATATGTTTAATTCTATAACCCACTTTCATCATTCAAGGAACTGAAAGAAAAGATAAACCAGTTGCAGACATATTTCCATGTCCCCCCCAAATATCAGCATGTTTTTTACTGGCTGCATGGTAAACAAATTAACCTGTCTCCTGTTGAGGTACATTTGGATTTTTTTCCCAGCTTTTCACCATTCCAAACAGCGCTTCAATAAACATTCTTGAGTACTGGGATTTTATATTTCGTCATTGTCTTCTTTGGGTTGACCTTTTTCAACTTTGCTAACCTGGTGAGTGAGTGATGATATCTCACTAAACTTCTTCTTGTGCTGTTTAAATGATTACTGAAGTTGAAGATACTTTCATATGCTTGCCATTTGTTTTGCTTTTCTTATTCTATAAGGTGCCCTTTGCCATTGTTTTTGTTTTAACACTGTTTTCTTCTAAGGTTTTTGGTTTATAAGAGCTCTCCGTATATTGGGATACGTTCCTTTATCTTATCATACGTGGTTGAAAATATTTTCTCCAGTTTGTCATCTTTCTTTAAACTTTGCTTGAGGTATTATTTTACTATTTGTAAATTTTTATTTTCTAGTTTTTATATATTCAAATTTTACAGACCTTTAACTTATGATTTCTGGGTTTTTTTTTGTCATGTTAGGCATTTCTCACCCCAATATTTTAAGAAAAACCCAACCAAATTATCTTTTATATCCTTTATGCTATTGCTTTTTATTACTGTATCTTCAATCTATCAAAATTGAATTTGATATAGTGAGGTAGAATTTCAACTAGTAATGCAATTTTTTATTTCATCTGATACACAAACTTTAATGTTAGTTGGGGTTGATTTTTTTGATCCTGATTTTTCTCCCAATTGCTATCTAGTTGACCAAATACCATTTATAATAATTCATCTTTTCCCAAATGATTTATCATATAGATATATATGATAAAATTACCACATATAATGGGTCCTATTTCTAGACAATAAGTAATGAAATACTCAGATTTACTTTAGGAAGCTGTGTCACTTATTATGAAGAGCGTAACTTTGAGGCCAGTCATACTTAGGTGTTTAGCTCATTTTGAAGAGAATTCACGTCTTCTGAGTGCCTACTATTTGAAGGTACTTTATATACAAATCGATCATCTGTAACCGTTTGACCTTTAGTTAAGTACCTAACTTCTCTGATCTTCACCTGTGACATTTGGACCATATAAACCAGGCCCTAAGGTTTCTGTGCATCTCAAAGGAAATAATGTAAGGCTGTTCCTGCTTTGTACAATAGTGCAGAACCATAAAAATGACCATGCAGGTTAAAACTATGCAAAGTGTTATCACTTTTTGTTTCTTTGCTTCACTATTGTCTTTGTTGGACAATTTCCTCTTTCAATTATTCAGTTTTGGGTAAAATGTCTCATGGGTTTATCACTAGGACACAAGCAGGTAACACAATGACACACTTTGCTTAGTGTACTTGAACCAAATAACAGATGCTCAGTGACCAATCACAGATAGACTTTGAAAGAAGTGACCTAATCAGTAATCTTGATGCACACCTGTTATATAATATAGTGACTTATGGACTGACAAGCTAAGAGTGAAGTATATACTCAATTCCTATACTCTGATAACAAATTTGAACTGTGTTGCTGGGGGTAACAAAAATTTGTGCATATCAGAATTGTGTCAAGTGAGGACTGCCGATAAATTACATACCACTGTGCTTGACACATAATAGGCACTTGTGAAAGATAAATTCCCTTTTCTCTTCTTTTCCTTTCAGATGGATCTAAATAGCCCTACACAAACTTTAGTGTTGGTTGGTGTTAGTTACTGAGTTCATTATTTGAGAAAAGGAAATGATATTGAATTGTTTCACATGACCAGCTTCTCTTCCTACAAGTGAGTTTGGATAGAAATCTGTGAATATATGACCTATACAGTATCATCTGATTTCCATATCATGCATTATTGTCATACCCTAAATATAGCCCTTTCCTTCAGCTACTACTAATCTCCCACACTCCCTCTTATCTTCATGATTTCTGTGCTCAGTTTGGGACATTATACTTTTCAAAGTGATTTTGGCTACCCATCCTGATAATTTTTGAATCGACTCAAACATTTATTGGGCTCCACTTTTACCATTTCCAACCACTATTTGTAAATACATAAGTTTTAAAATTAAGTATTCTACCTCAAAAAAATCAAATGTTCCCAAGTCACATAGGTGGTGTTAATGGAACAATGTGTTTTCTCAGTGGGAACAGACCTAGGTAGGTGAACCAAGCAGAAAGTTCATTCTAGGGACAATCTTTTAAAATATCACTTAGAAGGATGCTGGACGTGAATTATTTTTAAGGATTTTATTTTTAAGTATCTCTGCCCAGCGTGGGGCTCAAACTCACAGCCCTGAGAGCAAGAGTTGCATACTCTACCGACCGAGGCTACCAGGTGCCCCTGGACTTGAATCATTTATTGGCTCTAGGAGACTGGAATGTTGAATTTATTGTGGAAACTTAAAATGTGTTGTTACCTCATTTTGCTAGCACCTTAGGCAGATGCACCAGTGTTGCAGTGCCATTTCTTCCCCCAGAGCTCTTCATTTAGCATGGGAAATGACTCTGAAATACCAATTTTCGATATGTCAGTTATAGTTCATGGTTTATCTTCCACAGAAAGGTAGACCGCCATTTTGTCATTCTTTAGTGTGATGCCAATTGCTGTTAAGTTAAACTTGCTAGAAACAATAGTAGTTCTCTGGCATGACTCTCATGGCCATCTGTTCGGGTGGCACTGTGCCCACCCATAGGATGGTATGCCAGTTTCAACAGGGCACAGGTGCCAGCCAAACATGGGTTTAGAAGGCTAGCCTGCAAGAACTCAGCAAGGAGATCCTCCAAGTGGTTAGTGATGCCAAATTAGACCCACATGCTTCATTACAAGGGATCACATCTGTTGATGCTTGTGGGCATTATATTGTCAATTAAGGCTTTCTTTTTCTGTTTCTTTATTCATTCTGACTCTGGACTGGGAATACAGAAAATCAGGGGAAAAACTAGTCCTCAGCCAGAAAAACAATCAGGATTGCCCATGTCTTCCTCTAATGTCTGTCTTCTGCAGTCCCAAACTTTGTTCTGAATTCTGTGAACACTAGAAGGCACATGACCTTAGCTTATGAAGCTCTCTATTAATAAAGATAACATTGAGGAAACAACTGAATAACTTAATGTCTGAGAATCAGCAGAATTTTAAAAATTTATCTGCTGGAACTAGAGAGTGTGATTCTAGTTAAATGCATGTCTTACATATTATCTGTTATTTTTTTATTGAAGGATTATTTTCAACGAAGAATGAGACAGACCATAATGAGTCATTCATTATCGAGTGTTCTCATTCAGGTCTGGGCTGCAGTGTATGGCTTGACTCCAGAATAGTGTTAATACACCTTTGTGTGTTTCAAACTACATTCTAGGTTAGGTACATGAGGCATGAGGGAAACACAGCTCTCTGTGCCATAGAGTAAGACAGAAAGAGCTTGAAACAAAGACTTTGGAGATTTAGGAACAGAGGCAGGTTTGGGGTTGGGGGGTCTTTCCTGTCATATGATAGAGACTGTGGTAAGCCGTAGTAGGTGAGAACCTGTCCCTTAGTTACAGGGTGGAATTTAAAAGGTCATGTCAGCCACTCTTCTCTCTCCCAAATGTTTGTGCACCCAGATTACAGATAAATTCTTGAAAAGTTAATAATATCATAGCTTGTCAGTAAAAGAACCTACAGGATTCTGAAATATATTTCCAACTTTTTGTGGTTACTAGCTTGCATGTCATACTTTTCTTCTTTCCGTACTTTCCCTTAGTCTCCCTACCATAAGCAGAAATCAGAATTTGCATGGAAACTGCATTAAGGGATGTGGATGGTGGGGGGAGGAGGAAGATAGTAGAATGGTAAGCATGCAGGCTCTGGAGTCACAGAGACCTGGGTTTGAATCCTAGCTCTACTAATTAATAATGCTCCTCTTAATGCTACTAACTGCTACTACCAGCTCTTTGACCTTGGGCAAAGCATTGAAATTCTCTGGTCTTCAGTTTTCTCATCTGTAAAATAAAGACAATATATAAGGTACTTGGCATATGGTTGGCACTCAGTGAAGGATAGTTGTTAATATTAGGGTTATTATTATTATTATTATTATTATTATTATTATTAGGGTATGGTGTTAAGGAAAGGAAAAGGTGGCAAAGGGTTGGCTTTATTTTGTCAGATGGGGCCTAAGAGGGCCCAGTGGGCACTTCCTCAGAATTCTTTTGGAGAGCTGGGGTGGATTTCCTATCACATTCCTCACTGTGGCTCTCCTAAATTACCATCTTTCTCCCCTCACCTCTAATCCCATCATAGTGCCCCTCACCAGGCACATCTGACTGTCCTTGTCTGCATAATCACACTTTTTCTGTTTTGTGTTATGAGATTCTTGAGACACACAAATGAATATAAATGTATGTATGTCTATATAATTTCATTGTCAGACATTAAAAGTTGCCAACCTGGTGCTAGAAAATGGTCCCTTGTGGTGAGTCAAGTTTGTGTTTCCCGTATTACTAATGAATGTGGGCATCTTATGTTTATTGGCCATTCGTGTTTTATTATTTAGTGAAATGCCTGTTAAGTCTTTTTGCCTGCTTCTCTACTGGCTTATTTGAAGTGAGTCTCTTTATCTTTAGTAACACTATTTGCCTTAAAGTTGATTTTATCTGATATTAATGAGCAATTCTAGCTTTCTTTGAGGTACTCCCAGCACAGTGTAGTTCTCCTTCTCTGTCACCCTATGTTTTAGATATGTCTGTTGTAACTAGATAGATTTTTAAAAATTCAGACAGCAATCTTTATCTTCTAATTGGAGCATTTAGTTCATTTACATTTAATGTAATTCATGACATATTTGAGTTCAAATCTACAGTTTTTAAATTTTTTTTATTATTATGTTCAGTTAGCCAACATATAGTACATCATTAGTTTTTGATGTAGTGTTCAAATCTACTGTTTTTATACTTTTGATTAGTCTTGCCTGTTCTATTTAATTTTCCTTGCATTAATCAGTACCTTTCAGAGTGGTTGGTTGTATGTTCATTGTGTCTCCCAACTCCACTTGTTTGGAAGTCATATACTCTATATTTATTATTCTAATTATAATATGCATATTTTATTTGTATTATTTTGGTTTATAATAGACATGCCTAACTTATTAAAGCCTAATGGTAATGAATTACTTCACCTTTCTCTTGGAGAGTGCAAAGAAATTCAGACATTTTTGCCCCATTTATTCCCCTCCCAGCTTATATTACTACTAAATATCTTATTTCTGTCTTGTCTTCTAAGCCCATTGGACGTCATTACGACAGTTTTATACACTCATTGCTCATTCCATTTGCCCGTACATTTACTATTTCTTTTTTCTTTTTCTTTTTTTTACTATTTCTTTTTTTAATACTTCTTGCTGCTCAGACCTTCCATCTGTGATCACTATCCTTCTGCTCGAAGTATATCTTGTAGAATTTCCTTTTGCGAAGCTCTGCTGGTGGTAAATTCTGTTTGGGTTTATTTTTAAACGTCTTTATTTCCCCTTCATTTTTGAAATATATTTTTTCTGGGTGTAGCATTTTTTTTTAGCACATTGAAGTTCCACCCTCCTCTGGCTTCTATTGTTGGTATTTCTCTGGCTCCTGTAAAGGATTTCTTTCTGCCCTGTGATGTATCTGGGCATAGATGTCTCTTTGGTTTTTCCTACTCAGGAGTCATTGTGCTTCTGGAATCTGTGGATTAGAGTTTTTAGTTTGTTCTGGAAAATTCACAGCCGTTCTGTTTTCAAAGGTTTCCTCTCCACCATTGTGTCTAGTTTTTCTCTCTGGGAGTCTGCATAGACTTACTGTATTTTGTACCTCTTAGCTTTTCTTTCATATTTTCTCTGTGCTCTATTCTGAATAGTTTCTTCAAATCTGCATTTTAGTTCACCATTTCTGTCTTCAGCTATATTTGATCTGTTGCTGAAACCATACATTAAGGTTTAATTTCATAGTTGTGTTTTCAATTCCCTAATCTTTGTGTTCATTGTTGACAGTCTTTTATTTTCTGCTCAGTTTTGGCTCCGATCTTATATTTTCTTAAGTTCCATATTATTATATATTCTATTTCTTATCAGTAATACCTATAATCCTTAGTGGTTTAACTGTTCTTTCTTGTTTCTTCTGTGTCTTGTTCATGGTAACTTGTTTCCCTTGTGTGTTTAGTGACTATTATTGTATACCTCAATTTGGGCTGAACTTAATCTGTGGGACTTTTGTAGGTCTGGGTTGATGATGCTTTATTTATAGAGGATCTATATGCTTTTGGTGGTCAACAGGATGCTGCTATATTAGAATAACTTCTAGGCGTGGTGTTTCCCAGCCATGCTGGATGAATCAATTTAAGCCCCAGCCCCTTCTAAAACAGATCTCTGGAAACAAACTCTTGGGATGGGTGTGGTAGGAACTTCTACTGCTCTTACTATTATTATTAATTTCCGTTCATCTGCTGCTGTGGTGAAGAAAGGATTCCTTGTGGGCTTGTTCTGATGGCTACCAGATATTGTTTCTGACCTATCTTTCACCAATGAGGTAGCACTTTCAAGAGGGCCAGATTTAAGTAAGGATCTCCAGTACAGGTTCTGCATTTGCCTAAACCCAAGGATTGAGACTTCATTTTCAGCCCCCAAAACTCTGGATTACTGGCATGACTGTTTTCACCCTGAGCATTCCTTACTTTTAAGTTTGCTTACAGTCTGCTGTGGTGTCAGCTTGCTCTTCCATCTCCTTCACCCTCCTCTTACCCTTCTCCACCTCTCTCCCTCACCTACCTCTCTGACTTCCCCCTCTACCATTCTCTTAATTTCTAACTCTAAACACTTTCTTCTTGCAAGTCAGCACTTCTTCTTGTGTTCTTGATCTTATCTCTGCCTACCTTCTCCTGAACCTGTTTCTAGAATGTCTCCCACAAGTCTATTTCATCTTCAACATTTCTTGCCTTCTGTATTCAAATACTCTTGGGTTTCCTCCCTCCCAAGAAAATCTTCCCACAGCCCTGGTACCTTTCAACCTACTATCATCTCTCATTTTTAACTAATTAATCAAATAAATATTATTATTAGAAATTTGCCATGTCCCAGGAACTCTGCTGGGTTTTAGGTGCTGTCACATATGACAGTGAAGAGCCCTTCCAGAACTGGAACTCAGGCTTGTCTGACTTTGAGGTTTAAAATCTTTCCACTATAACTTACCTCATATTTTCAGAATGGTCAGAGATGTATTTTAACTTAAGGAGCAAACATTTAATGGATATTACTGTGTAGCAGGTAATCCGCTAGGGGTTGTGATACAAGAGTAAGAAAAGATGGTCTTGGAGGAATAATTTCAAGATCCTTCTAGTTGGACTAAGAATCAAATCGACACAAGACAGATTAACATGAGAAAATCAAATTTAATAGTGTACATATGGGGAATCCAAACAAACATGAAATTCCAAAGATAGGCAATGTGCGACTTATTGACATTCTGAGCTAAGGAGAGGGGTTGGGGTGTGAGGATACAAAGGAAAGGAAGACCATTAGCAGGACAGTGAGAGGAGATAATCAGAAGACAAAGGTTGCTCTATTATGCAGGTAAGTTTCTTAGGTCTTTTCCTGGTATTAGCAGGCAATTGAGGGGAAGGTGAAGAGCTTTTTCTGAATGAGCTGCGTTTTCATTGCTTTTTTAAAAATTATGTTATGTTAGTCACCATACTGTACATCGTTAGTTTTTGATGTAGTGTTCCATGATTCATTTTCATATAACACCCAGTGCTCTTTTAACTCAAAACAGTCTTTTAACTCAAAGTGGCTCATATTGGGGAATCCTATCTTTGGCCCCTCCAAGGTGAAACATGCTCCTCACTCTCATGGAGCATGTGGTGAACAATTAAACAAAGAGGATGTTCAGGGTGATAGGAGAGGATATAAAAGAGGGATATAATCTATTTGGGGGGTCAGAAAAGGCATCCCCAAAGAAGGGACAAACTTACATCAACAGTGCCTTACTGTCTCTTTTTGCTTATTCTACCTCACCACTGGTTCAGCTTATCTTGTTCCTAAAATGCTATCTTGAGGATTACTAATAACCTCCAAATGATTAAATCCCATGGCCTTTTTCTACTCACCTTTTTAAATGTCTCAGTAACAGGCAGTACTCTTTGACACCAGCCAGGTCCCTTCCTTGAAGCCTTGAAATCCTTGGATTCCTCTCTCACTTTACATACAGGTAGTTGCACAATCCTATACCATAGGCCTTCCTCTCCATCAAATTTCATATCCTGTATTTCTGTCCCAAGACACAGCCCTACTTAGGACCTCATCATCTCTCTCTCTTTTTTAAAGATTTTATTTATTTATTTGACAGAGAGAGAGATCACAAGTAGGTAGAGAGGCAAGCAGAGAGGAGGAAGCAGGCTCCCTGCTGAGCTGAGAGCCCGATTCGGGCCTCCATCCCAGGACCCTGAGATCATGACCTGAGCCGAAGGCAGAGGCTTTAACCCACTAAGCCACCCAGGCGCCCAGACCTCATCATCTCTTGACTAAATTGTTGCAACACTCTTTGCTCAGTCTCTACCCCTAGCTCCAGCTTTGTGAAAGCTGCTTCTTCAATTCAGTGGTTCACAGCCTTGGTTTTTCATTAGAATCATCCGAGGTGCTTTAAAAAATGTTAATACCCTGATATCACCCCCAGATTTCTAACTTAATGGATATGGTGGGGGGTTTTGTGCATCAGTTATTTTTTAATAGCTCTCTAGCTGATTCTAATATGCAGGCAAGATTGTGATCTATTGCTCTAATCTGGTGATTCTCACACTTTGGAGTGCATCAGAATCTCCTGGAGGGCTTATTCAAACACATTGCTGGGCTTTACCCCCAGATTTTCCAATTCAGTGAGTATGCAGCAGGTCTGCATTTCTAATGAGCTCTCAGGTGATGCTGCTGCTGCTGCTGCTGGACCAGGGACTACAGTTCAAATTCTATAGCCATCATGAATTTTTCTTAAACAAGAAGTCTCATAATATCACTCCTCTGCACAAAAACCTTTAAGGGCTCCCTTTGATCTATCAAAATAAGTACAAACCATTCATCATGGCCTTCAAAGCCTTTTACTATCTGTTCCTAGATGCCTATCCTATTATGTCTCTCGTTACTTCTCTGTACCAACCAAATGGAACTACTGGCTCTTCTTTAAATACACCCAGGTACTTGCTTGCCTTCATGTATTTGCTTACATTGTTATCCTGGCTGATGCTCTTATTCTCATGTATTCACCTGTTAAAATTCCATCTGTCCTTCAGGGTTTATCTTATATATTTTTCTCAGTGGTACTTCCTTCCCTTATTCCCCAATTCCCAGTACATACACACTCATTCACTCAGTCACTCACTCATTCATTCAGTGTCACAATTTTCCCACCCTCCAAATGCATCTCCCCTGAATCTTTGTACTATCCACACGCTGCTCAGCACGTCCTGCCTCATATTATACTTTATGTCTTCATATGGAATCCTTCCCCAGCCTATGCAACTAAATTATACATGACTTAAAGGCAAGGAATGCTTTGTGTTTCTCTTTTGATATCCTATAGCCTTGCTACTCAAAGTGAGACCCAAGGTTCAGCCGCACTGCCATCACTTGGGTCGTCTTCGGGGATGTAAAATCTCAGATTCCACCCCAAAACTATTGAATCAGAATCTGCATTTAAAGGATCTACACTGATTCATCTGCACATTAAAGCTTGAGAAGTAGGTGTTAAATATTCGTTGACTTCCAATACCTAGAATAG
This sequence comes from Ailurus styani, assembly GCA_002007465.1. Lineage (NCBI taxonomy): Eukaryota > Metazoa > Chordata > Mammalia > Carnivora > Ailuridae > Ailurus > Ailurus styani. Next base: position 1,531,631 of record LNAC01000247.1, read on the forward strand.
AAGGTACAGCAGAACAGATCATGCTTTTTCCCACCTGCCCCCAGGATGCTACTCATCCAATTGCTCCCTGCATCTTTTTTTGCAATGAACAATAGGATTCATTGAGTTAAGGTTGAGTCAGAACACAGGCTGAAGTGCACTGAGGGGAGTATCAGAAAGTAGGAGCCCTTGTCTGGAAGAATTTGTAATCCAACTCAGCAGACCAGACAGGCCACTCAAATAATCCGTGTTCGGGATGACTTCGTGACCAGGTCACGAAGTGGACAAAGCCCCCGCCACCTGTGGGGCCGCAGTGCAATCAGAATATCTCAGTTCCCAAGGGTTTCTTTCTCTATTACTGGAGTTTTGAGCACCTCTCCTCCTGAAAATTTTGAATTTTTATTTATAATCCTAGGAGAGAGATGTTGGTCTGGTGGAGTATTGCCTAGTTGTGCACATCGAGTCAATGAGTCAAGATTTTCTGTCAGCTGTTTTCTGGTTCCATACCTGATGGAACGGTCTCTGTGCATACTCCATTCCTGGCTTTCACTGGCGGAAATAAAATGGTCATTTAATTAATAATTATTTTAGAAACATTTATTTGATACTTCATTCTGCAAAGGACTTGAGGCAGTTTACAACATTAATATGTGAATTGTATGAGAAGAAACTAGAAATAAAAATTTTTAAAAATTAAGACTATTGGAGGAGTAATACTAATACATAGACCAAAAAACATATTCTTCAATGTGTTTTGAATCCATGCAAACATTTCTCAACTCCACTGCTGTACTGTAGTCCAAACCAACAGTCTCTCTGGCCTAGCTTCTTTCCCACCTCAATCATTACCCCTCATTCTCATTCATTTTTCACACAGCAGCGAGAAGATCCTTTAGAAATAGAAGCCTGATCCTGTAAATCATGACTTTCCCCCACCTGCCCTGCTTAACAGCCTCTACAAGTTTCCTGTAGCACTTAGGATAAAAGCCAATGTTCTCAAATACAGCCCACTAGGCCTTTTGTGGTCTGGTGCTGACAACCTGTAGTGGTCATTGTTGATTTTGAGGTGCTCAGAATCTATTTGTACTTCCTAATTGCATCTTGGTTTCCTTTAGGAAGTCATCTCTTTCCCACTGGATATGGTCTGGTAGCTGAAGCAGTCAGGTGCCTTGCCCTCCCCTAGGTATCGGGCAAGCATAGTTTCTTTTTTACAAACATATCTTTTTTTTAATTATTTGTCCCAGGAGTACAAGGTCTGTGAATCATCAGGCTTACACCTTTCACAGCATTCACCATAGCACACCTCCCCAATGTCCATAACCCATCCACGCTATCCCTACCCTCCCACCCCCCAGTAACCCTCAGTTTGTTTCGTGAGATTAAGAGTCTCTTATGGTTTGTCTCCTTCCTGATCCCACCCATCTTGTTTCATTTTTCCCTCCTTACCCCCCATGACCCCCTGCCCTGCCCCTCAAATTCCTCATATCAGAGAGATCATATAATATTTGTCTTTCTCTGATTGACTTATTTCGCTTAGCATAATACCCTCTAGTTCCATCCATGTCATTGCAAATGGCAAGATTTTGTTTCTTTTGATGGATGAATAGTATTCCATTGTATACATATACCATATCTTCTTTATCCATTCATCTGTTGATGGACAGCTAGGTTCTTTCCATAGTTTGGCTATTGTGGCCATTGCTGCTATGAACATTCGGGTGCACGTGCCCCTGAGGATCACTACCTTTGTATCTTTAGGGTAAATACCCAGTAGTGCGATTGCTGGGTCGTAGGGTCACTCTATTTTCAACTTTTCGAGGAACCTCCATACTGTTTTCCAGAGTGGCTGCACCAGCTCGCATTCCCACCAACAGTGTAGGAGGGTTCCCCTTTCTCCGCATCCTTGCTAACATCTGTCATTTCCTGACTTCTTAATTTTAGCATTCTGACTGGTGCAAGGTGATATCTCACTGTGGTTTTGTTTTGTATTTCCCTGAAGCCGAGTGATGTTGAGCAATTTCTCATGTGTCTGTTGGCCATTTGGATGTCTTCTTTGCAGAAAGGTCTGTTCATGTCTTCTGCCTTGACTGGGTTATTTGTTCTATGGGTGTTGAGTTTGAGAAGTTCTTTAGAGATTTTGGATACAGGCCTTTTATCTGATGTGTCATTTGCAAATATCTTTTCCCATTCTGTCAGTTGTCTTTTGTTTTTTTTTTTTTTTTTTTTTTTTTTTTTTTTT